>VZUI01042626.1:0-91125 GCA_013401135.1 Cettia cetti
AAACCCCCCCCCCCCCCCCAAAAAAAAAAAAAAAAAACCCAAACAAACAACTTCAAGGGATGCTAACTTTATTCCTGCAGAGAAGCTGACAACTGGAAAGAAGAGGCCATCTATGTTGAAGTTTTCAAACATTCCTTGAACTGGCTGACCATTTATTCGGAAAGAGATGCTGGGGGCACTCAGGTCCAAACAGCAGCTAATAACATCATCAGTTCTTAATAGATGTTGGTTGGGAGAATTTACTGTTCGTGCTACACAACCTATGGAAGTAAGTAACAGAGACACATTTTGTGAAACTGATGAAAACCACAGTGGTTTTTACAGCAGCCTAAAAAAGAGAAAAACATCTCGATGGAGCACAAACACATTAGTACACAAATATCTAACCTATTGCATCCATGACCTGATTTTAAGCTTGCAATATAATGAACAGCAGCATACAGTCACATCAACACAGCTATTTCAATCATAAATAATAAAACTCAATTACATTTAATGTAAATGACAATTACTGATATCCATATAAACAGTCCAGACCAAGAAAACTACATTTTATTCCTTACATTATAGAAGTGCAAAATGAAAACAGCCATCAGTATCTAATATGAAACATAGTATACTTTTCTAAACAGTGCTACATTATTTAGACAAAGAAAACTACCTCACTTTGAATTATTTATGGAAAATCAGGTACTCCCTGTTAATGGCCACATCATGGTCCTCATCCAAACTTGTACGAGATGACACTAATCAGTTTCATAACTAAACTGCAAACCAGTATTTTTCAGTAATATACAAAGATAGCTGCATTTTTGAGGCACATATATTCAGTAATATATATATTTTCATCAGTTTTTATGAATTCTAAAAGATTATTCTATATTACATCAATATCCGTTTACACAAGCACATCTGCTTCCCAGGAGAAACAAGATATAGAATTCAGAAATAGAAAGCGATTGCATCTGAAATTTACTGCCATCTACAGTACAAAATTTTTGGAAAACCATGGAAGCTGTTTGAAAACATGTCTACGCTTCTTCAAAAATAACTTACACACTGTCTGCAAGAGATAGTCCATGATGCATACTAAGAACAGAGTACTAACTTTTTAACTAAGGCATCCAATTTTGGTAAACATGAAAGACTTAGCTAGCAGTACATCTCCCAGAAGAAGCTGATGACATATGGTTTTAACAGAAACAAAAATAATAAAATCTCAGGACTTTTTCTGAAAAGAGAATTTTCATGCACATATCTCCCTGACTCCTGAGGGGAAAAAAAAAAATACCAACACTTCCAAAACTTTTTATATGAAAAATGACTTTGTAGATCTGCCAGATGAAAATATCACAGCTGAGAGTTAGCATAAAATAAATCACAGAAAGGGACAATTATTTAATGGCAGGGATAACTAAACTCTAAAAGAGCTACCAATGAAGAATGGATATTTCAGGCACCTAAAGGATACTACTTGATTCCAGATGCCTTTTTAGACACTAAAATTTAGGCAAATATAGATTATGGAGATCAATGCAAGGCTGACAGCTAACTGAAACATGTATTGGTCATTGATGAATACACAGTAGATCAAATTATCTAAATGCCTTTTCTGGCCCTAGAGTTGAAGGATCTATGAGTTCCACTTCTCCAAAACAGGTCATTTCAGGACTGAAGAAGCAAATGTAAATTATATGTGCTTCTGATATAGGCTTGGTCCAGAACAGAAACAGTAATTTCTGGGGGTAGAAATTACTGTTTCTATTCATTAATATAGTAAATGTTTCATGCTAAGGAGGTTATTCTTAAAATGCCATTGCAGAGACTTACAAAGATGCAGACTGGGACTGTGGAAGCAAATGCCATGATTTTCAATATCCAACAACTTAAAATTCTTCCATGTTTGAGTATGTGTTGTGTTAAGTATGTATGTGTTACACAATAATATCAGTGAAGAAAGAAGACAGAAATCTTTCCAAATCTACCAGCTGCATCCACAACAGCTAGAAAAATTTGCAGATACAAATGTGGTCTGACTTTTTTTTTTTTTTTTTTTTTTCTGGCAGTATTATGGACTTGAGAACCACAAACAACTGTTCGTTTTTTCTGTTGTTACATTTCTGACTGAAAAGTGTGCAGTGGGTAGAAAAATAATTTTGATTTTCAGTAGTCTTTTGTTTCCTCTCTAAAAGTGACCTTAAGTACAAAAGCTATCTTGGTTAGCTCATTATTTTCAGGATCTTCTGTAATAATACTTTTTCTGTCAAACTTAGTCACGACATTTGTAATGATACCATTAATTATGCATCATTGCTCCAAAGTAATTCTTACTATACACGAGAGACTACATAGAAGCTTGTTTCCTAAGATGACACTCCAGTTCATATGCTATTATTTATTAATAAAATTCATTTCTATTTTGATTGGAAAGTTCTTTTGAAATGTAAAACTGTATTCTTTTCAAGTATCAAACCACAATGCCTCAAAACTGCAAAAACTTTGGATGATCCAGCTGACTCACTAAATAACTCTCTTTTCTGCTAAGGTGCTTTAGAAAAGCTGCTCATATCTTTATAGTGGAAAGAGCTGCCAATCTAATGAGCCTTTCCCAGTTTCCAGGCAGTTCTCTAGTTCACCACTGCCCAATAAACTCTCAAAAATCAAAAGAAAAAAAAATCTCAGCAAGGTAAAATCATAATAATATCTCCTTTCAAGAAGTTCAGGACTGTCCAACTGTAGGACTACCCATTCTAAATGATATCTGGGAATCTTTTTGCAGAAGTTAAAACTTGTGAAAAAGATTAAGAAAAAGAGAACAAGCTTTCATTATTCTGATTTTGCTAACCCAATTTGAAGAGAGAAAAAGGTATTTGTGGAATCAAGAGTAAATAAAAATGCTTTAGGTACTGAGTTCAGCTTTCTCTAACACCAGAATCTTCATGCATAAATTACTATTAACAAACAGATCCAGAGTAAGCCAAGAACATTGTAACGATGAATACCTGAGCAAATACATCATATGCTAGCTAGGAATGTGATTCTGTGAGTCCTGCAATAATCAGTCTTAAAGTAAGCAAATAAAACATCACTACATTAAAAAAATCGTGTTTTAAATGTTTGGCAAAAAACATTTAGAAATCTTCTTCACTCCTAATTTTCTCTGAACTTCTAAAGACCCATAATAAAAATCTGGCTTGAAAAAAACCAAACCAAAATCAAAAATTAAGAATCCTGTTACTTAAATCTCAGACTGTTTTTACACTACCACATAGGAATTTCAAACCCAGAGGGCTGTCATAATTCAATTTTTGCAGCTTTGAAGTTTTAAATAAAAATTTCATAGTTACCATGAACATACAGTCCCCCTTCCCACCCACTCCCCAAAATCGCAGGCTGAAATGTAAACTATTTGTCTACCTGCATTACTTCATATAAACCATTTTCTTAATTCAGAATGACAGTTTAAATCATATTCTGATACAGGGTACTGGTTTTTTATGTATGTGTCAGCTGAAATAATTTAATTTATTTTGCTGCTGTTAAACCAAATTCACTAGGATTGCAAACACAATTATAACTTTTAAATAAAAATAAACAACAGCCATGAAATACCCAACAGAATACCTGACCACAGATGTAGACCATCAAAGCCATAGGAGTATAGGTCATCACCAACACCATTTCCTCCCCATTCTGCTCCTCCCCCTGGGTAGGGCGAGTAGCCTTCTGTTGAAGCCCAGCCCACTCGTAGATGAGTTGATTCTGCTGTCACAAAGGGCTCTAGATGGTCCACCATAAGTTCATAGTACCATTTTCTGTATTGGGCTGAGCCTTCACTAATCCCCAAGAAGATGTTGGGTCGCATGCTTAAACAGAAAGAATAAAAATAGTTATTAAAATATTAGCTCAAGGACAGGATGAACTGCTGCATACTTTTCATTGACTCAAATTTCAA
Source organism: Cettia cetti (assembly GCA_013401135.1). NCBI lineage: Eukaryota > Metazoa > Chordata > Aves > Passeriformes > Sylviidae > Cettia > Cettia cetti. The sequence goes on from VZUI01042626.1 coordinate 3,956, forward strand.
GCTTGTTTTGTATTATTAAAATAACAGAAGTAATTTTACTTCATGGAATCACACAGATTACCAGGTTGGTAAAGACTGCAAGGATCATCTGGTGCAACCTCCCTTGACAAAAGCACAGTCAGGACAAGATGGCCCAGCACACTGTCCAGCTGTATCTTGTAAGTGTCCAAGGTTGGGTAACCCACCATTTCCCCAGCAAGGTTATTCAAATGACTAATTCTTCTCATTATGAAAAATGTTACCCTTTTCTCCAATCAGAATGTCTCCAGGAGATACTGGCACCCATTACTCTTTGGCTTTTCCACGTGACTCCTGGCTACACCTTTTCCTTTAACTGGAAAAATGGAAAAAAAGGGGTAGCTTCACTCCAATACTTTTCACTTGCACTCCCAAAGCTTAATAGACTTTCTTGATTCTATCCAGGGTTCAGCTTGCTGTGCCATTTATGCCCCCATAAGAAGAGTAACAATGGATAACAATCTGTGCTCTGGACAAGTTGAGGCATCCTCTAGGCAACATTTCAGACTTCAGCTCCCAGAAGGCAGTATATTTAGTTATTTATTCATTCATTTATTCTGGTGAAAAATGGTCTATACATTTTAAGTAAAAAAAATATGTTTGCTTCAGTAAATGAAACAGTATACTCACTCAGATGCAAATAGTAATTGGTTTATGTGTTTGAACAATTAGCAGATGCTAAATACTGCAAAAAAATCATACCTATGCACCACTTACCAACGTAAGTGTAGTAAGTACACATTGCAGGTTTAATTTTACAAAGCAAACTGCATTCTGTAACACTGATTATCCATTCTAGAGAATAACATTCAAAAAGATACAAAAGTGAGAGTCATTCTATTTCGAAATTCTTTTGTGCCTCTTCCTTCTTTGTTCCAAGTCCTGTATAACTCAGTAATTTGCAGCAGTTGCAGAAATCCTTAATATCAATGTGATCCTCCTACTGCTACTGGTTTTACAGTAATTCACAAGACTACATAAAAAAAAGACAAGCTACTTCTGTGCTTAATCAATATCTAGTTGAAGAGCAATATGTAGAGTCATATCTAAAGGTCATGACGGGGGAAAAAAGGGAAAAAAAAAGTTATGCTTTTCTAATCTGATTTTGTGGATAATATTGAATATAGACTCTCATCCCAAAACAATTTTTCTCCAGACAGTCATTTTTGTGTCAGCTTTTTTTCTAAGAAAGACATTCAATCTTGAATTAAAGCTGTAAAGCACAGAAGTATCCAAAATCAATACTAGCTATATTTCTTCAATGGTTGGTTACCCATATTGCAAAAATCTTTTAAACTTCTAGACTGAGTGTTTGTAGTCTTCATATTCCTCCACTAGACTGGGTTATTACTTTTATAAATATTTTCTTTCTCCATTCAGACTGACTAATCAACAAAAGTGTAGCTCTAAGCTAGTTCCAGTGTGGTTTCTGGTAAGGGGAATGGAAGGGGAGGAAGAACGGCTGGTAGGGGTGGTTAAATACAAGTCAGTGTAAAAGCAGACCTTACTGATCTGGTTGCTTGTAAAATAGAAAGTTTTATCAGGTAAGACCAATAAGCTTTCCTTCTAAAAGCATATGGGTTGTTTTTTGCCAAAAGTTTAAGTATACATACCATTCACATTGTTCCAAGTCAAAAATTTAATGTCCTTAAAAAATATATATGTTTGACAAAAGCTTTCTTCCAGAAAACTTCTATTATTTGTAAATTATTAGCAAGATCATCAATTGAATCTTTTCTGCCTGAACACAGTATCACTTTATTATGCTTTTGTCCAGACTTCACAATTTAATCAACCTAATCAGCCAAATTTTTCTTGTTCAGAAGAAGTTTGTGAATAGAGTTTTCCAGTTCCCTGAAAAAGTATGCTAAAAAGCAATATCTTAGAAAGTTTCAGTAAAACCTTAGAAAGTTCTTTTGCCAAATATTTTTGGGTCAAGTTATACATGTCTTAGTTTAACACTAAATTTCTTCCATGATTGAAGATTGGTCTTATTGACTATTGAAAAAATAATTTTTTTTCCTTATAACTTATAAGAATCTTCTCATTCACAGCTTCCTAATGCAAAGCAAAAATACGGAACAACTAATTTGCTTAGACAAGTCTATGGTCCTTGTATAAGACCCAAAGTCATCCCAGAAGCTCAATCATGAATTGCAGAATCATTGAGGCTGGAAAAGACCTTCATGAGCATCAAATCCAACCCTTGGATCAAATATCTTCATGAAAACTAAACCACAGAACTAAGTGGCATGTCTGTCATCTCTAGAACACTTCCAGGGATGATGGCTCCATCACTTCCCTGGGCAGCCTGTTCCAATGCCTAATCACCCTTTCCATGAAAAAATTCTTCCTGATGTCCAATCCGAGCGTCTCCTGGTCCAGCTTGAGGCTATGTCCTCTTGCCCTGTCACTGGTTGCTCGGGAGAAGAGGCCGATCACCAGCTGGCTACAGCCTCCTTCCAGGGAGTTGTAGAGAGCGATAAGGTGTCTCCTGAGTCTACTCTTCTCCAGAGTAAACAAACCCGTTTCCTCAGATACTCTTCATAAGACTTGTGCTCCAGACTTTACCAGCTCCATTGCTGTTCTCTGGACACTCTGCAGCATCTCAAGGTCCACCTTGTAGTGAGAAGCCCAAAAGTGAACGCAGTGTTCCAGGCATGGCCCCACCAATGCCAAGTTAAGAGAGACAATCAGTTCCCCAGATCCTTTACCTTTAAGTAGCCTTCTTATAATATACAGTGTGGGGGTTTTATGGTTTTCAGCATCTAATAAATTCTATGAACTCTGAATTATAAGTACTATTTCTGTGTTTCAATTTTCATTCTCATTCAATGATTGACTTTTAAAAATGAACAAGTTTGACACAGAAGATCCCACAGCTCTTCACACAAAGCCACATTCTTTGGATTCAGCATGAATTAAAACTCTGGAAAAAACATTTACTTAATAATATTTGTAAATGATTCTTTACCAATTTAAGATGGTACTAGATTCATCTTGTTATTAATGTCAGCTTGAAGGTAGCTTCTAAAACTCTGTCAGTGGAAGGAAGAGTGAAGGCACTCTAAATATTTTAGGCACTGGTGAAGGTGTTTGGCACTAAATTCTTAATTTTGACCAAAGGTGATTAGGAAATCCTCACAAGATCATAAACATAAAGGCAATCACAGACCATGAGTTGACAATACTTTGAATGCACACCTAGATCTAGACCATAATCTTCAGAAGAGACTACAGTTTTGCAGACTTAAAATAGTTTAGGGCAGCTGTATCTTGTGACAGCTTTCTCTGACCCAAGTTTAATCACTACAGCAAAGGGAATTTAAAATCCTAGTAAGAACAAAATATCATAACGAAAGTTTTGGAATCAAAAGAGATTTTCTGTAGTGACTGTTTATTTAAAGCACAAGTTGGGTTTTGTGCTTTGCTCATAGAGATTTTTTTTCTTTTTCTTTGTACCTGCTCACATGGTTGACAAGGCGTGTCTGTAAGAGCAGATCTCTTCCTGGCAGGAGATTATCACAGATAAGATGTTGATTAGACCGCACAGCTACTCCATGACAAACACAGAGAGAACACAAAACATCCAAAACCTGAAAAAAAAAAGCCCCAAAACATTATTTTAATCTTAAATGCTTTTTCATTATCATAGTTAATTACTTCAGGCAATGTAATGCTCTATACTTTGTAGTAACAAGGAAGACATGTATGTATGTAAGTCATCCCCCACAGAGGTTTTATTTTAGAACAATTCTGAAATTTTACTAACATTAAAACATTCTTCCCACTTCCCTTGCAAATTATGTATCAATGTTTTGCCAAAAGAGAAGGTAATATTTCTCTTTGATTCTTCAAACTGCTCATACACATTTCAGGATAAGTTTCACTCCTTATTATCAAAATTATTATCAGCACTAAAGTATCTCAAATTAACTTCCACACAGAAGAATGAGCTTGCTTTTTTCATCTAAATATACTTGTTTAGTCTTTACCTACCTTATGGTTTCTTCCATGCTTGTCCAAAAGACAGATGATTGACTTAATATGTCCTTCCTTAATAATGTTTAGAGCTTCTGGGCTTTCTACCAATACACAGTGTAAAACCTCTAGAATTCCTAGGGGGGAAAAAAAGAATTACTTAATTGAAGTGCACCTGAAGTCATAGCTGTACATAATAGCTTGAAATCTGTTGCTCATGAACATCAAATAGTTTCAAAAATCATTCTGTATGACAAACAAATCCAAGCAGCAGTCATTGCCATGAAGGATCATTAGCCTTAAAATGTTTCTCTGTAATGGGGAAATAATCTCCCATGTGCACTGGACCAAATCAACACCTGCTTTGGGATCTTCTACTTTCAGGAAAGAAAAATACTGTACATGTAGTTCATTATCAGTTGCTATAGTTGTGGCCACAATAAGAAAAATCAAAGGGGCTGAAGGAAAGCTGAGAAGCAGCCTTAAATCTAGAGATATGAAATTCTTATTAGCAACAGACAGTTCTCATCAGTCTGTATTCAGCCCTTTATTCAAGCCACATCTCCAAACACTCAGCTTAATCCTTGCAAAGCAAAACCCATAGCAGAGTCTTCTGCTCTTTACCATGCCCTCTTTCCATTCAGGGAAATTGCAGCACTGCAAACTCTCCTTGATGTGGGAAAACTAGTGTTTTTGTCAGATGGTTCTGTCTCAGTGACAGTACTCTGGCCTTTCTTTGATCCTAGTGAGGAAGAGAACATCAGCCAGTGCAGATAACCTACAGCACCATCACCATTCATCCCCATACTATTTAATTTTTTTTTACAGAGGTCTGAGGGACATAGGCTGCCATACTAATAGAGTAGGTATTTACTCAAGGACTGAAAAGGTGGAAGACAACAAGATACAGCTACAATTTGATGCATCCAGTAAACAGGTTTCTAACAAAGTATGTTGCTTAATTCATTTGTAGACAAAATCATGCATATGTAAACAGAAAATGCAGGTAGATAATGAGCTAGAGGTGAACTTCCAAAATGATTCTCTAGCCCAGAAGGTCTAAGCACAAGAAGCCTTAATTATAAATAAAAGAACATACTAAACCTGAATTTGGGAGTGGTATGATCTGTGTTGCAATAGATGTGCACTTCCACTATTCCACCATTCTATGATTCTATGAATACTGACAGTAACAATATTGTTAAAAAGGATAAAAACCTATGAGTCATGAGAGCCATCTAAAAGAGCAGATGCTCTGTAGCAACATAGCACAGTCCACTCAGCCTGCCAACTAGACAAGGTCAAGGGTCACTGATCATGGTAAAAGTACCTAGGGAGGTTTAAAAAGGGTTACAAAAGATCCTTAATCTAGAAGGGTAATCTAGAACAAGATCAACAACTTTGTGTGTCACAGTGATCTGGGAATGCACAAAAATAATTACATTCAAAGCATGGTAACTGGATATTTTTCACCTCTCACTTTAGTCCTGAAACACATTTTATCAATATAAATAGTAATCCAGTATTAAATGACACCACATAAGTGTGGCAACCATATTCTTGGAATTTTATGTAGGTAGAGTCATAACCTTTTGTCTTAAAATAGTACACAGGGTTCATTTTGTAGTCTTAACATTTTCAGTAACAGAATGAAAAATACTTTGAAGATGTAAATGTTCAGTATTAAAAGCATGTTATCAACGTTATCCAGCTGCCCCAGCACCTTCTTGAATTACTTTAGCATCTGAATGCTAATTACCAAATATGTTTTGTTTCCTGTGTTTCAGAAAAATATTGCATATGCATGTATTGTGTATGTTCAGACTAATTCATTTTTAGATTGGCTACATTAAAGACAACTAGACTTGTTCCAATTTCATTGAAGTTTCTCAAGGCAGTAAAGCAGTAAGCATTTGAATCTAATACCATTAAACAGTATGATATGCAGAGTTCATGGTAAGGAGAGTGAAAATTTCCTTAATGACTAACAGATGAAAGGAAGCATTTATTTTCAGAACAATATGTTGACTCCTCTAATGTCATACTGTGGAATACAAGAATAAAATGCATGAACTTTAAAAAAAAAAATCCTCAAAACCTGGTATTATCTGGTTCCAAAAACCTTGGAGGATATTCATGTTAAATAAACTTCCAACCATTCAGGAGCTACTCTATTCTGACACTAGTTGCTTTGGGTGGTGAACCTCCTAACATGCTGCAAGAACTCTGAATGCACTGCTATTTGCAATACTCATTTTCTGCTAGAACTAGGCTGTCACTCTTGCACCATCTGAGCTCAGACCATGGACCCTTTAGAGCTACACACCACACACTTGCACAGTCAGACTAGGTTTCCTTCCAGCTTGACCCCAAGTTTCTCATAGCAGAGTCTCAGATGTCCCAGTCCTTAAAATAATTTCATAGTGGTGCAGTGACTAAGAAAATAACTCAAGCTGGGTGCTATCGAGGACAGATCCCCAACACAGGAACCTGAGATTATCCCAGCTGCTTAGAGCATGGTAGTAATAACACCAAGTCTGTAGGTTCAGTGCCTGTACAGACCATTTACTTAAGAATTGGACTCAGTGAACCTTTTTGGCACCCTTCAACTCAGAACAGTCTGTAAGTCTATGGGCACCAAGGCTTTTATACCTTTACCGTCTAAGCATGTGAAATCTGGGGGTCTTTGACTCCTGCTGTGTCTCTGAGTGTCACCTGCCTGAGGCACCGGTTCCTGGGACCTTTGCTATGCTAAGAGCCAGCATTTCAAGGCTTTTCATCTCACCCAGAGCTCAAGCAGCAGCTCAACTACAGGCTGCAAACAGAGCTTCCTGCACTGAATGTATTCCTCAACACTAGATTACGAACTTGTTGTATTCTACTTCTTTACCTATGTTTTAATGCCATTAAAATTATAGTAGGGCTCGATAATCCTATCTGGAATATATTTCAGAGTGAACGACTAACAATATTAATTTATGGATTGAAGAGACAGCTGAAGCATTTGCATTGCAGTTCTGTGATATCTCACTTCTAATATGGTCTACTCTCGGGCATATTTCTACTTGGACAGATAATATTTTTTCTTCTTTTGCTTCAGTGAAACTTGGGAAACGAATCCATTTCTGATCTAATTTGTACAACCAATTCACAGTTTCTGTTTATATATTTAATGCCTTTGTTCTGTTTTCATAACACTTTTAGTTCCAGGAGAAGAGAAAAGTGAAAACAGGAATTTTATACATAATAGCTGGTAGCATCAAATCTTTATTGCAATACATTCAAGAAAACACATGCAGGAAATGTAACTGAGAACTTTAACATTGAAGGCGAACCTTGTTTTGGTTTGATTAACAGAACACGGTGTTTCTTTCTCATAAACACTTTACCTTAGAAAAAAAAAAATTTTATGTGAATATATGTATCCAAGTATTCTTAGTTTAAAGGTTTAATATAAGTCAGTATTTCTCCCCATTGAAGATCTACCACTGTAATTTAAAACAGTGAATATCCTCAGCTCATCAAGCCAAATAAAGCTGAAAATCTGGCAAGCAAGCATCCCACATAAAATCACAAAATTACATTTACATACTAAGAGATAAACCTACCATGCTGCTCAAGATAACTAAAGCACAGCCTAATTAGCATCTTTTATAACTGACTCCCTCAAAACCAGAAAAAGTCATTATTATGAAACCAGCTTTGGAGGCAACATGGAAGTACTGTTACCAATACACATGGGGATGAAGTACAAGTGGCCTAGTTCCTAGCAGAAAACTCAGAACAAATGAGTATTGCAAATATTAGTACATTCAGAGTTCTTGCAGCATGTCAGGAGGTTCACTGCCCAGAGCAATTAGTGTCAGAATACCTTGCAGTTTACAGAATGCATCTCATACCTATGATACTATCATAAACAACTAAGTTTTTAATTTTCAAATCTTTTTTGTTTGAGATTAAAATTTAAAAATACATATGTATGTAACAGAAACCACGTAACCCAGCATTTTTAGAGCTGTCGTAAGAAATTTTCATCTTGAACCTCCAAAAGTTGAGCAGAAAGTTTTGCATTATTTCTGAAAGCCCTTACCCTGAGAGTTTCAGATGTAAAATTGGGTCTTTTAGGAGATAGTTTCACCATTGAAGTTTTGTGATATACATTGAAATTAAGCAGGTTGCAATCAAATCTCATGCAAATACATAATTGTGCAATCATTCTCCTTAAATTAATGCTGTCACTCCAAAGGTGAAGCACATTGGAAAAATAACTTATAATTCTGATATTTTTCAAATGCTTGTTTCAGTTTAAATTCAGTTACTCAAATGCTCAATAGAGCAAGGAGATCACAGCATCTACAGTACAGGTTCTCCAAATAATAATGTAAACCAACACAAATTACATTCAGTTACAACATCTATTTAGTTAGGATCACCAACCCTGGTGTACCAGCTGCAACGACAGGATGATCTGCAAGCCTCTAACTAGACCCCCGTGCCATAAGCAGCCATCTGTCTGAGGCACCAGCTGAGAACTAAAGCAGTGACACAGGCAAAGACTCCTATGTTCCTGTTGTCTCACCTCTTGAGCTGCTCAAGAATGCAGGGTATAAACATACCAGCCTGAAACACATCAGGTGCATGCCAGGAATAGGAAGTAATCCTGTAGCAAAAGAGGTCCCCTGCCCTAAGGCCATATGTCTGCAACTAAAACATGAAACAAAACTCTGCAAAAGTACTTCCATAAAACATTGCTGTCTGCAGAGGCTCACATGAGAAAATATTCAAAGTCTCTATACCAGTCTCAGCCCCAAAAATAACTGACTTTTAAACTCTCTGCTTGCCCCAAGAGTTGACAAAGGGAAAAACCTGCAAGAGGAGAAGCATCAGTGTGTAACTGCTCCTTACAAATGCAATCAACCATTGCAGATCTTGTCAATCAGCTAGCGAATGCCGTGTCAGTTTACCCTCAGCTCTGAGAGGGAGAAAACTCCTGCCACTGACATTTGACAATATTTTCCCATGCTGTTGGTCAGTTCATCTCAGAAACAGATTTATGGCAAATAAACAAAATGCCCATGAATGTTTAATGACAAAGCTGAGGGGAACACAAACACCTTGTTTACTATAGGACACATCTGTTCTCACAGCTGCTGCTGATCCATTGAACACAACCAAGAAATTTATTAATATATGTCAAATGCTGACTGGCACTGAGATAATCTCTGGAACTATGTGGACTACATAGCAATAACTGGGTATCTCTCGTTTATTAATGCCACTGTAAAAGGCTGTGCTCTGCCTATGGTTTGGGGTTTTTGGGTTTGTGGGGGTTTTTTGGGGGGTTTTTTTGTTTGTTTTTTTGTTGTTGTTGTTGTTGTTTTAGTTTTGGTTTCTTTTTTTTTTTTTTAATGTTTACCAGTCTAATATAAAACAAAGAACTTTTGCAATGGGGGACATACTTCCTTCCTGGCCTTAATATTTCAAAGCCTCCTGAGCACACCATCAATCTGTGGCAGATACATGATTGAGGAATGGAAAGAATCATATGGGGAATGCAATTTCAGTTCCTGAGGACAACTCTTTAATCAATCATTATGTTCTTTCAAGTTCATGGAATAACACATGACACCAAACCAAGAAGATGATGGGAATAAGTTACAAATTTGTAACTGGAGAGGTATGTAACACTGCTATTTTAACTATATTTCTCACTGGTTTGACTACAAATTTTCCAGTCCTTTGAACTTATTCTAGCATTATTACAAAAAAAGAAGTCTTGAAAGGCTTTCAGGAGGCCATCTTCCAAACAATTGTAAAAAGTACTATATTTAAAGCCAAACAGTCTCAACTGCTACTGAAAAATATTCCTTGTTAACTTCAAATAGAAATTTACACCTCAAGAGCAAAAGAGGTGATTCAAAAGGAAATGTATATGTATTACACAGGTAAACACTGTTTGGCAGACCAAATTATATCTATTCCATATGACTTTTGCTATATTTTGTTGATGCAAATCCTGAAAAATATGTAGACTTACAAAGAAAAGGGGAGATACCAGAATTACTTAGAAAACAACTTAATACAACTTACACTATTGAACAGGTATTTTATCAGATGCTTTGTTTGTCTGAATTAAAAGTTAACGCTACACCCATCCACTTGGCCAAGAAAAAGGCAAGACTACCAGAACTTAAAGTAGAAGTACAACTGAAACCAGCATGTAAAAAAATGCTACCAATATAAATCTCACTTTATTAACATAATTTAACTCTCATAATAAGAACTTCATTATAATTAAGCTGAACAAGTATATCACCAACTTAAAGAATTTAGAATTGGTCAAATAAGGAAGTAAAAATACAAAAAAAGCATACCAGAAGAGGCTTCCAGTCTTTCTAATCTGCTGATCAACCAATCAAGAGACCCAGAAAACTGAGCACAGTTCTTACGATTTCCTCGAATCAGAGCCGCTATTGGGAAGAGAGAGAGCATAAGAGAGAGAGAAATCACAGTTATAAGTCCATTTAAATTTAAATAATTCCTGTCTTCTCTTGTTAGAAAGGATCCAGTAAGATAGAGTCTTAACGTTTAATTATTGATGTTCTAGATTTAAATTTAAATAATAGAAGTGATAGTTAGAATTCAGCATAAGAAATACCTTTGATATCAAATTGATCTTTAGGGAATTTGAATTATTTTGACTCTACAATCATCTCAATAATCCCTACAAAATGTTCCACATGAAGAAGCCCGTCCTCACACCACAGAATTCAGTCACTACTACAGAAACAAGTTTCTGTAAAACAGTATTCTTGTGAAGACAGAAAACATTGCAAAAGCAGAGGGTGAAGCCAACAACATAATTGTTGAATGCAAATTATTTTCTAATGTTACAATAGATTAGTTCAAGAGTAATAGGAAATAAAACAAGATAGATGTCTAAGAACTGTTTGCTATACTTTTGACAAGGTTGTAGGGAGGAAGTAACTGCTTTGAATCTTAAGCTGAAGATTGAAGTAGACTGAATCATGCACTGACTTGGTGGGTACACCCAAACTGAAATCTCCCTGAGCGCTGTAGCACCCACAGGCTTGCCCTGTCCTGGATTACATGCATCTGCAAGTATGCGCACACACACAGGCTCTCAGAGAAGCATCTGCTCTACTCCAAGAAAGGACTGTGCCATGAAGATTTCCATTTGGTGTGTGGAACAGGGCAAACTGATTTTCTTAAGATTGTTTGCCAGTGCCACCAACAAATTATTTCAACCTGAAATTTCTGTGATTATTTCCAGCAGCAGAGACTGTTGGCCCTGCTAAGTGGCAAAGGCCTCTTAAAATCTCTGTTTTGTTGTTGCACAAACTCGTGTTATATTGCAACAATGTTTTTACACTGCCTTATTTATAAAACGTTAAACTTAGAGAGTTAGAACAAAAATATGACATGAAACTATCTGCAAAGAGGAAGAGCAGTGTTGGTGCACTGACAGTTCTGTAAACTGGAAGTTTCCTCACCAGTTTTCTGATGAGGAAAATCAAACCCTAATGGCAAAACAAATAAACAAAACACTTTTTCTTACTGTATTACATAATTGAAAAAGAATATACCCTGAAATCTTACACCTGAGATTAATCACACATACAGTTATTTGGAAATCCATGGGAATCATAAGAGGGGGGGACACCTTGTTAAACCCACAGACTAGAACTAAGAATACCTGTTTCTTACAGTGACTTTTTTATTGGTCATAGACAAGCCACACAATCTCCCTGTGCTTCAGGTAGGAACATAAAATGAAGGCAGTAACAGTTCAGTGCTCAACACATCCCTAAATTTAACTTCATTTACAGTAATGAGACACAGATGATTTCATAAATGATGCTCTGCACAAGTTGTGAAAGGTTAGTATTCACTGGTTAAAGCTGTGCATTAAATGAAGCACACAGACACTTAAAACTGAAAACAACAAAAAAATCCTACGGTTGCTTTTCTTATTGCCTACTACTCTGAACAAGACCAGCATTCCGTTTCAAAGAAATAAAAACCATGATGTGGTCAGTCAAACATTAACATCACGTCACTGCATATACTCCTGCACATTCTTTTGTAATGCAAAAAGATATAGTACAAGTTCACAGTGAATGTATGTATTTGTAATAGAGAAAGGACAGATGCTTTAGTAGATATATGTCAATTATTTCAAATTGAATGACAATAGACTTAGACTGACTATAAGGAAGTATCTTCTTGCAATCAGGGAGGCTGGAACAGATGATATTTAGAGGTTTCTTATGACCTAAACCATTCTAAGATTATATGTGATAATATCCAGTCTCAGCATCTATAAATGCCTTCATTCTCATCATAGTGAAATACAACACAACATCAATGGCATGACAGAAGACATGAATTCTGGCATCACAGTTTACTTTTATTTATGTGCAGACTCAAAAAACAAAGTAGTGTTTGCTGAAGCGAGACTGAGCAAGCAATGTCCATTTGTCATCCATGTAATTACTGTACAGATCCAGCATTATTCAGAACAGAGCAATGTACAAATTCATCATAGCCAGATCAAAGCCAGGCTTCCTAAGAATTAGCTGCCAGAAGAATATGCAGTTAGAGAAGTAACATCAGAAGGCAGGAGGGACACAGAGACTGGCAAGTCAGCAAAAGCTTGTGGGTGTTGTTCTCATCACTACTAGACCATGGACGCAATACTTTGTGCACAACAGGCAGACTCTTCAGAAGGAATTTTCTAGCCTTGCCAATTGGAAATCAAGCCACTACTTCCTCCAGTCTGCACTGTGCTTAATGTAACAAGAGATAAACTAAACTTTAACAAGAAAAATCAACTCTACCCTACACCTAGGAGTAATCAAACCACAGAATTCTATACTCCATCCTCTACGATCTACACCCCAAAAGGTCGTCACTTGATTTCATGGAGATGTTTACCCTCTGTAACTAGTCTGGATACTTTAAAATGTTTATAATTCCTGACATAACTTCTTTAATTGATTGTTAATACATTAAATAACTGCAATTGCAAAAATCTTGCTTTATTTGTATTCTAAGTTTCTACATAGGGGAAATTCTCCTGTACTCAACAGTTACGTACTTCTTTACTCTTCATTATTATGAGCTAAAACTATCCAAGTAATCCATAATATGTCTTACCTAGTAATTCATACAAAGAATTTAGAATAGATTTCCATGCTTCTCCAGCTTCCTTCCCAGCTACATCTGCAAAGTGAGCTGCACTGCTGTATACATTCAAGCGATCAATACATTCAAGTACAAGGTTGATCATACCCTAAAAATCAAAAAGTTGATAAAGTCAGAGGGGGAAAAAAAGTATTTTTAGACAAAAACACAAAAGACTCAGAAATCTAGGAAAACAAAACATGAAGGACAGGATATGCAAAACACAAGAATATATGCGTGAAGTAAAACAAGCAATCCCAACAGAAAATTTTCCTTGACCGAGCTAATAAACATGCTCCATTTAGGATGGTCAAATTAAAACAAAAATAGACAGTATTAATGACATTATTTTAGGCAAGATTTTATTCTAGAGGACATTTACGGATCTGACAAAGCATAGGCAACTCTTATTACCAGAGAAATAACACATAATAATAAACAAAATGCTTAAAGAGTGCTTAGTGAACCAAAACATCCTTCTACATCAAGAGATTAAAACAGAAAAAATTGATTCACACAAGGAGAAAATTATGGGGAGACTTCAAGGCACAATGTCATAAAGGAAAAAAAGTAAGGTTGCAAATGTATTTCTTCAAGTATGCTGGAAAAACAGCAGATCTCAAGGGACTACTAATGTAGCAAATAGTTTGACTCTCATAGGATAAAAACCCACTGCAAGCATAATCCCTATTAGACAGCAACACTACAGATACTGTGAAAGAATACTTGCAGACAATGTAGTGGAAAACCAGGAAAACTGAGAGAAGTACCTCTTCTTGGAAGAGGTTCTGGCGATTCTTCAGTGCTCGGAGCCTGTTTTGTTTGTTTTCATGCTCCAAATGTTCATCAGGGGGGTGAAAGTAGCCAATCAAGTCCTGAAGGCTCAGACTGACTGACTCAATAGGCAAATCAATGGTGGAAGACTTCACTTTCTTGCTGAGAGAATCAAGGCCCCTGTAAAGAAGGTACAAAGTCTCCTGAGAACTGATAATTAATTTACTTTATCATTCAAACTCTTTATTTAAAAGCAAAGTTTGTTTAGATGTCAAAGCTCATTTTCTGACACCAACTTCTCAAAAATTCTTCATATCTGCCCATTCTCTAACAACCTATCCCTTCCCATATAAAACCTGAAAGCATGAAAAATGTTATTTCTGGTAAATTTATCTCAAATTAAAAAAAAATACATTTGAATATACTACCAACGGATGTAGCAGTTTCAGAGGGAGAGCAAAAGATGAAGAGATGTTATTTTAGACCAGTACAAAGCATCATGAAACTGGAATGGACACAAGTTAAAGAGACCAGTCCTGCAGTGCTGAGGAGGATCCAGATTGCCCATGGAGGCTCTCAAACACATCTCTGTTCTTAAGCCCTTTTCAGGGTGGAAAGATACAAGACTTCTACACACTCTGTCTCAGCACTTCATTAGCCTTTTTGTTTCTCTGATATCCAATTCAAGTTTGGCCTCTATGAACATTCTCTCTTAGAAGTGGAGGGCTGACTGTTCTCATCCATGCTACACCTGCCCCTTGCTCAGCTGAATCCCTTTGCAAATAATGCAAAGTTTCAAAAGGACAGCCAGCCAGAAAAGTTATGTTTAAAACTTAATTTTATTACGAGCATGTTCTCCAGAGCACAATTTTTCAACTGACTTTGTAAGGAAGAACTGGAGTATACACTGAAAGGAATAATTTTCATCCTCTTCAATTCAGCTTTTTCTTTTTGAGGTAACATCCTGCCAAAACTAAACTGCTAAACACTGCCTTAGACTCCCTGTGCACTCCACAAAAATCTCCACTGTAATTTAGCAATACCTTGATTTGTGAAACCTTATCATTAAATTGCCTTTCTCTCTCTTTATCTTTTATGGCATTCTTAGAAGCTTCTGTGAAGGTGTATTATTTACAAAGTGACCTAGGGCTTACATTTCCTTTGTATTTCAAATGTCATACTGCAGACAATTCTCCTGATGGGTGATTTTGTCCTGGTTTTTTTTTTTTTTTTTACCTTGTTATATGCTTTTCAACAAATTGATATGTCTGTGTCTTTGTCTATGCCCTTATTTAGGACATGGTTGCTTCAGGTCACCATTTTCCACAGTTTTTTTTTCTTGTGACAAATGATTTCTTACAAAATTCTTATCATTACATACAGTCTTACTGCATACCATTCTTTTTCTAATGCAAGCTACACTGATGAAAGGGCCTTTCATCATTTACTGAAATCACAAGCATTTGAGAATTAGTATTTTATCAGCATTATTTAGGAACAGGAAGATAAATGCAAATTACATACATCTGACAGGATTTTTAAATGGCTAATTCCTGTAAAATACAACACTCCATGTTTCAAAATATTAAAGGAACAAGTAGCATTAAAAGGGAAAAAATAAGCAAAGTGTAATGTGAGAGTAGAAAGAAGGTATAATTTTAAAGAAAACTTCTTGATACTATGCATTTCTTCAGTATATTTGTGTTTTTTACAGATCTATAGTTACAGTTATCTCACTCTTCCAGGTTTTTCAAGGAAGATCACCTTTAAAAACCATACTCAGAAAAGAAAAAGGTAATTTATGCACCACATGACTTAAAGCAAATTCTGGCAAAGAAATTCATCTTTTATGGTTTGTTTGCATTTTCAGTATGTTTATGCATTTAAATCAAGATTGAGAAATAAATTAATGTTAGAAGACAGATAAAAAATTGACCAGTATCTTTTGAGGTGCTTATCTGCTGATAACACAAAGAATTGACCAAGTCCAGTTTGAGAAGCATTGATCTGTTTTTTTCTAAAAGATAAATTGTTCCCTGTTCAGTTAACGGCAACTTTGAATAAAACTGAAGAGAAAAAGAATTGATGAAAAGATCATATTAAAAGCACACCTTATGAACCTGTTGAAAAGGAAGACTGTACTACGGATGACACGTGCTGTACGGGATTCTTCATTCTGGGATCTGGACAGTGTTAAACCATCATCCATGTGCCCTTCATGGTGCATTATTGCCTAAAAAACAAAAGCAAGATGCAGTCACTGCAAAATGAGACATTAAATAAGAAGTCTGAAAACTCACATAGGACGGCAGGCTGAGAAATTATGAAATCAAATACAAAAATAACAATTTGATTGAAAACAGGTAATTCCATGGTTTAGTTTCTCATGTCCAAGGACGCAGCTGTACTGAGTCAGGACTTGCCAGTGCCATAATAATCTCAAAGCTATAGCTTTTGCAAACAACATGCTTCATTTGAAAAAAAAAAATAAGAGTTTTTTGTTTCGTCTTTGTTTTTATCAACATTACAAGCACTTCCTTTAGAGAGCAGCAAATCTCTAAAGCAGAAAAGGTTGTAACAGGTATTCTTTACTGGCCCTCATTTTTAAGAGTACTACTGGCCTTTTCTGACTATGCTTTGAGTATTTTCAATAACTTCTTCATGTCTAGTTATCATGGTTCTGATGGACGGGATTGAGCCAATCCATAAATATTTTAAACCTCTGCTCTGTGTAGTTCTGGTATCTAAAACGGTCATGGAAACACTGCAGTGTTAAGTTGCAAAAGAATATTTTCCCTACTTTATGATGCTGAGCTATCATTTCTATAAACAAATAAGTCTCTCAGGACTCAAGACTTGAACATTCTAGCCCAAAAGGTAACACATTACAATGTGTAAAAAAAATACTTTGAACTAAAACTCTCCTCAATCCAAACCACATTGAAGAAAGGAATCTTAGCATATTCTATAGGTTGTTACTAATATTTTAGTTTGAAACCAAATATATTCAGATTTATCAATATTTGTGAGATAATGTCTACAGGTTAACAAATGGACTTTATCAGGCCTTCAGTTTGAGAATTAAGCACACCACTTAAATTTTCACTGAAAAAAACCCCCAATCTTTCATCTGGCAAGCATGCTTAAAATATTTGAAATCCTGAAATTAGCTGTCTCACATGGCTCCCTTCATTTCCCAACCCCCCAGCCCCCACTCAGCCTATCAGACTGAGTGAACAAACTGCATTCCTATTTACAGTCTTACCTTTCGCTGCAGAGAACCCATCCTTACAGATTTTGCATCAGCAGACTGGTACGTGAGCCATAAACCCGTATCTACATGTTGTATGAAGCATATTGAGTCCCCATATTTTATTTCAGGTGCTCCCATTCCATCCACCTCTTTTCTTGTCCCTATGTCCAACTTTTCCTGATGAAGAAAAAAAATGTAGACATGAACAATAACCAACATGTTAATGCTTCCATAAAACAATAAATATCAGGAAATCATCCACAACAGGGTCTAAAAGAATATTTGAGATCCTTCTTTAAAGATATTACTAAAAAATGGGAAAGTGTAACTTTTAGTTAAAGACAAAGAGAAATCCCATCCGTGCAAAAACCTAGCCTGTTAAACTTGAAAGGCTGTGTGCATTCATTTCATCTGCATAGGAAAGAACTAAGATCATAACTGACAATACATGTCATTATTAAAACATAAGAGCTTACAAAACAACCTCAGATACATTAACTCCCCTAGCTGAAACAGGCATTAACCTCCACAAGCTTTTTCTTGTGCACTTGGGGTTTTTATCCAGCCTTGAAAAGACAAGTTCCATCCAACAATCACTGAGAGATGGCCTTTAACCTGTCACTGCCCAATAATGGGCTCAGTACGTCCTGAAAAAAGCAATCCATTTTCATTGGCCTGCAAACTATTCATGGCATGACAGCACGTCATTCCAGCTGGTGTCCTGTAGGGACAGAAGTTATTTCAGGAGAGGAGATGTAGTATCCCAAACAATACTAGAGTTTGTGGCTCTAATTTGAGGCATTTCCCTAATACCTAGTTCTCCTAAGCACAAACTACTTCTGAACAGACTTGTATGAAGAAACAGCCCATGCATCCTGCTTCATGGCAGATCATCCATTTAATCTCTCCGAAAACACGTGGTTCAACTGACAGATATACCTGTGGCTGTACATTCAGTATGCAACAAGACCCCCTTAACCAAGTATAACTTCAACATTCCAGGCTTCTGACCAGCAGGAGATAAAGATTTTCCTGCAGTTACTTGGAGTAATGGTACAAATAGTGAGACAAAAACAACTTCATGTTCTACCTGTCTACAATCAGGAAAGATTAGAAGAATGATTACTTTATACACATGAACCCTGACAATATGGGAAGACAGCTTCACAGTAAAAATTCAGAAATATTTGGGTTTGTACATGAACAAACAATCTCTAACTTACTAAAGGGTTTTTTTTAAGCATTTTTTAAGTAAAGGGAAACATCCTGTAACTAGATTTTCAGGCTACAATCATGAATGCACTTTGAAGCATTTGAAAAAAAAAGGTATGGAAATACAATAGTATGGAGGTGAAATTCTTCTGATTCCTTTTCACAACATTAAATTTTCAGATATAATATATTCATCAATTCAGCTGGTTTTCTGATTGTTTCTGGATACAGAGGGTAATTTCACTACCTAGTAAATTACTTTCAGTACTTCTTAAGTGCTGAAATTCTTATTAAAATCTTGTTCATTGATACATGGTAGTAACTGGTTTATTAATAATCTGATGCCAATTAGAGTTATTGTGTGACTCTATTTCCTTACTAACCTATTATTTTCCACACATCATTTCTTGTATTCAATTCATTCAAATGCTAGCACAAATAACCTGAATGTAGTAACAGTTGGAAATTGAAAAGCTACTTATGACATTGTAAACAAATGATAATACAGGAAAAGATAAATTAGATCCTGATTTCAAGCTCCAGTATTTCAAATTCTCTTTATAACTAGAAGATACTGTTAACACATACTCTGCTCCTACAGTGTAAGATTTTCTTTTTTTCGGTCTCAAAATTTTCTTAGGATGTGACCACAAGAATTCACAAATTTTCTCGTAAGGCACTGTAAATAAGATGAGGGATTATGAATTTAAGTATTTTTGCATTCTTTGTTAAAAATCTACTGGCTGTAACAAAATTGAAGGGGTTTGATATTGAAATCTTCATTCCAATTAAAATTAACTTTACGTGGCACAAAAATTGCAGTGCCAGCACTTTGTCAAACAAAATATCTGTTCTCATTGACGTAAGTACACTAACAGCTCTGTGTGTAGCTTTAAATCCCAGAGTGAAATCAATCCCATTAAAGAGAGCTCTGTCATGCAAAATAAATATGGCAGCCAAAAAAGCAATCATAGTCTCAAAGTTAAACTACATACAGGAGAGAAACAGAAGACTAGTGGATGGTGTGGGGGCAGCAGGCATTAGATCATTGTTTCAGGGGCGTCAAGACATTGAGCTTTTTGTGGGAGTGAGCAGGAACCACAAATTGTTTAAAAGGGGAAAGATTTGAATGGAATGCTGAGTTCATGTCAATAAACAGCAGGTAGTTGAGCAAGTGAATCTTGAGAAAGATTCACATAAAACGAATCAATCTCATTATCTACAGTAAAATAGTTCATCAGAGAAAATAAGGACCTGAAAAATATCAGAAATCACCATGTCACTAATTAATAATGGTGCATTGGCACAGACATCACATGGTGCAAATTTCCAGCCACACTTACCACACATGTAACCTGTCATTACTAAACCATCTGCCAATTCTTCCTACAGCACTTTTACAAAGAAAATCTTCAGTTTTACTAGCAATGTGAGCCCATTTTCAGATGATCAACTTTGTCTAAACAAGGATCAAAAATCTGCATTTATTACACTGGAACAAACAGCAACAAGTGCGTTCAGCAACAGTCTGTAAACAATCTCAGTAATGCAAAACAAGAACGCATCAGAAATGAACAGGCTTACTGAACAATAGGCCAGATTTTCTCCAGAAGGCTGTTCTCTTTATAAACAGTGTTTATTCCATGCATACAAGAACACAAGCCAATCTTCCCACTTGTGTTGCAGGCTAAATGAACAAAATCTTTTTAAAATGGTTTCAATAAATGTTGAAGAATTATTCTATGAAGTCTCATCTTAACCATTATTTCAGTCTAATATTTCTCCTTATAACATTCCAAAACTGATCGCCTTGATAAGGCTTGTCCTTTCAACTTTACCTCTCGTCATCTGACCTAACCCTAACTCGCTGTGGCACACTTGCAGGACTGATATTTTAAGACCTCACCAACTGCAAGAAGCTAATTTATGGCTGCTTTTTAAGTGGCATTAATATAACTTCCATAAAATTTTAGAAGAAAGAAAAAGCTGAAGACATCAAAATACAAGCCATAAAATTTTATTAAAATTGCTTATTTCTGTCCGCTGGAGAAGACTACGGACAGGAAAATCAAACTTGGTATAGAATGTACAAACATTTCTAAATTGGTAAAATTACCTTATTTCTGTGGAATAGTGATATTAAAACAATGTTCTTTATCAAAAAAAATCAACATGGAGCAAATGGAAGAGAAAAAAAATCCACAAACTTGATCTCTATAAACACAAGTCTATTAAGAGTCGTACATTTGGGAAATAAATTGTAGATATCTCTGGACATCCTGTGCTGAATGAAGCAGAACTACTGAATGAAGAGAGGAAAAAAGAAAAAAAATAATATTTCAAATTTCAGATTCTTGAAAGGCCAATATAATTTGCATTTAATGATAATTATTAAGGTAATACATGATAGCCAGAGAACAAAGGTTGATTACCAGAAAGAAAAATGAAGTGACTGTTAGCTCCTACAAAAAACCTGATCTTCTGAGTGCTAATTGTAATATTTTCAAGCTTTCACAAAAAACAAAAAAAAAAAAACCAAAAAAAACCAAAAACAAACCCAACCTAACAAAAAAACAAAACAAACAAACAAAAAAAAAAAAAACCAAAAAAAACCCCCAAAACTTTTCTTTCTAGTTCTCTTCTGGACAAACTAATATGTTTAAGATGATGAGCCCTTGCAAATAAAAAGCTATAAAAAATAAACGCCAAGCCTCTATATTTGCATGTAAATCTTCAGGTTTGCAGGTGATGCATTTTCAGCACTATCTCTGCAAACATGAAAGATGTTTTTCATACAGAAATTGAAGACATTTTCTACTCACAGGCTTCCTCACTGATCCTTAAACACTTCCCTGTCCCTTGGGTTTTTTTACCTATTTAAATCTATCTTGCTATTGTGTAACTGGGAACTTCACAATTCTTCCCACTTCTTTCCAGCTACTGCAAGAATTATGATTGTGGCAAAAAAAAGGGATGAAATTTCTATTAGAAAGACCTGGATACCCAGAATATGAAGTGTGGGTTAGGTATTAATGCTCTGTACTCAATAAAGAAGATTAGGGGCCCTCTCTTTTCCATGAATAATTTTTTGGGGTGCTAAGTACATGCAACAACATAAGTGAAAGTTTGGATGGTTTGTTCAAACATACTCAGAGGAAGAGACCCTAAATCTGCATACCTTCTCTACAGAAGCCTTTCTAGAACTCCTGTAATTTGAAATCTTTATTTTAATATTCTTTCCAAAGGAGGGAAGGCACCTCAAAAATTTTAATGCCTGTATACTAATAAAGTGAAGCATGACACTCCTATAAGAAGTCCAAAGCAGGAGACTGAATCCCAGAATGGGTCAGGTTGGAAAGTATCACAGTGGCTCATCTGGTCCAAGTGCTTTGCTCAAGCAGGGTCATTCTAGAGCACATAACATATGATTGCATCCAGATTTGATTAATCCTCAGCAAACCATATGCTCCTCCTCCTCTATGGTATCTCTGTAATTCCCTCCAAGTAAGTCATTCATTAAAATTGATGTTGACTTCCACAACATTTACATCAAGTATGATCTTCTAGACTTACAATTTCTTTGAAAATCCATATTTAAACAGCAGTAAGATTATATTTGTCATGTGCAGATTATCTTATATACCCCTCTAAAGTTCTTGCAATATTTCAAGAATTGACTACCATAACAAGTTTCTACCTGTCTCAAAGCCTTTTGTCTCTGCTTAGGATAGTTTTGGCCACTAAAAACAAAATAAATGTTAACCTTTCATTTTGAGCACAGCAGAAAAAGAAATTTCAAAATATTAAACCTCAAAATAATTTCAAATGAGACTTCCAAATTCAGGCTGGAAAAAAAAGAATAAAAAGAAAAAACTTCAAATACATCATCATCTATTCTCCAAAATACATGTGCATATGCTACATAGAAAACAGAGACAAACCATCTTATCCATATCAACAAGAGACATTCCTTATTGCTAAAGATTTTTACGTTTGAGTGTTTTTTGGACTAAATAAACCGAGTTAACAGTAGAGCACACCACTTTTTTTGGAGCAATCCCTGCTGATAACCCATCTTGAAAATCAGTGAGTGAATTATTCTGTCCCTCTAGCTTTCACGTGTTGAAGTCTATACTAGCTGAAACAGGAAATCCCCAATATGGTTGCACTGCATTGTCCTAAAATATTTAGCCATTTCTATGACTTTTCTAATTGGTTTTTAAAAAGATACATTGTCTGGGTCTCAAAACCATCACCTGAACTACAGTCTTTGTTATCTAGGTGCAAAATTCTATATACTTGCTTTTGGGTATCTTTCTTTTCTTATCTTCCTAGGCAGGCAAATAATTAATACATATGTAAATTAAATGGTATAGAGAAGTTACTGAGTAATTACATTTACTGTTACTTTGTACTTTAGAAGATAGTTTTTTTACAACAAAATTATTGTTGGAAAAATTTCAGACAAAATGCTACAGGTGATTAGCATGAGAAATAAAGGATATTTAAGAATTTATCATAGTATTATTCTTCACTCTTTACCCACTACAAAAGTACTGGTTTAAACTTGAAATGCCTATTGAAGCTGTCAAAAAGTCAAACTCTGGTAACTTCAAATTAGACTACAGTAAAGTATCTGCTGAGAGAAATCCTGAATTTCCACTTTAATTTCAGTAGCTCATAATATCATAAATTTTTCCTATGTCAGACAACAGATATAAGAAGGAGCAGAGAAGTTAATCAGAAAAATAAAGCAGAAATGAGTATACTGCTGAAAAATGAGCAAGCAATTCAAAAAAAAAAAAAAAACCACAAACAAACAAAACAACCCAACCAATGAAACAATAAAAAAGCAACAAGCAAATTAACAAGGAATAAAAGAAAGAAACCCACAAACAGAGACAGGTAGCAATATATAGAGAAAGCTTTCTAGTTATTGATTATACTGCATTTTGGATTTTTTTTTAATCAGTGAAAAGTAGAAGCCTCCAATAATTAATGCAATCTCAACAAACAGAAAGTATCTAAATATGGCTTTCTAAAGAGATTGGAATTATTACTAATAATATTAATGCTGCACTGATTCCATACCTTAGATGATCGAAAACAGAATGCTGTAGATTTTACATCTGCGTGCTCTTTGTCTGTAAGAAGAAGACTCTTGTCATCCAGGAGACTTAAATATTTTCCTGTTGTTATATGTCTTAGTCTGAATGGCTGTCCCCATCTAATGTGGCTGCCACTCCACCTATGAGAGTCCATTAAAAAAATTATTTAAAAAAAAAATTTAACTACTGGAAATAATATTTAAAAGTAAAATGTATTACCATCTAATTGCTAAAAAATACAAAATTCACATGTTGGAGTATCAGCAAGAAAGTGGCTACTTTGTGGTTATTCCCTACAAAACCATCCTAATAAATAATCTTAAGGTCTTCCTTTGCACAAGCTGCCTTTGTTCAGACTGAATTCCTCTTGAGAGAAGGTACAGACCGCCTACAGAAAAGGAGGCTTATGCTGTACACAAAGAGTTTAGATCTGCCAGTTCCCTCTCCAACATTTCATTTTCCAGCAGCTGCCATTCTTCACTCTCCCAGAGATCTTTTAGCTGTCAGCAGATTTTAAGTACACTTTAATTGCTGTGCAAAAATAAAATGCATTTAAAAAAATAGAAAAATTCCTGAAATAAATATGAAAATTTATTAAACAAAAAATGGCCCAGATTCTTCATATTCTATAGAAGGAAGAAAGACAAAATTTATCTAAGCTTCCCAAAAATTACTCAACCTAAAGTATAAGTCACAGATTTCCAACTTCTTGCCCTTAACTGAAAATCCAGCCCTAATGTTCTTCCTGTTTAATTCCTGAAGATAAACTTGTGTAGGGGTTACTAAAGAATATGTACTTCACAAAAGCTTTTCAAATTGGAAAACCGTCACAACTAGGGTATTTTTCCTTCACAGAATTTTCTTCAGTCTTATATCTGCAAAAGTTTGCACTTCAGATGAATGTGAATGCTGCATTTTAGAGAGGAAATCATGTATCTATTATGTATATGTTTCAGTACATATACACACGGAAGTCTGAAAATCCTTTAAGTTAAGACTTACATAGGTTTAAGAAAGTCATTTTAATTTTCCCTTACTCAGAGATCTAGCAGGTTAAAGCACTTACCTATTTAACACTTGCTTAAAGGTGTCTTCTTTTGAGTTGGCCATACTGGATGCGAAGTATGCAAAACCAACTTGCCAAACATTTTCAAAGTGCAGCTTTAAAAATGCTTCTATTTTGTAACAGGATTTGTTACATTTCAGTGATTAAACTTCTAAACCTTTTTAATTATTGGTTTTAAAGAAAACAGAAGGCTAAAAATGTTTTTGCCCTCAATTTTCTTTTGAAATCTAAAGTCTCTTCTGTTTAATTGACGGAGCTTTGGGATAGAAGGAAATATGGAAGCTTTATACCTTAGAAACACATTTATCTTTTTCTATCTTCTGCACAGCAAAGTCCATATACTCTACAAAAGGACATCTGAGTCCAGTGTTCTAACATAACTTCTGTTTCTCTAGTCAGTAAAATGTCAGGTCATGAATCTCAGCTGTTGTGTTGCCAAGTCTGGTAAAATACATCAGTTCTGCACCTTTTTATATTACAGGTCATGCTGGGGAGCTGCTTTTTCTCTTGTCTGATTCAATTTTCTTTTGGCCCCAGTAGCTACAGACCAAGTAAAAAAAAAAAAAAAAAAAGAAAAAAGAAAAAAAAAAAAAAAAGGAAAAAAAAAAAAAAAAAGGTAGCGTAATTGAGCCATGCTTCTAGTTCATGCCTGCAGGATAGGAAAAACAGCAATTCATGTGCACTTACAAAAAAAGCCTTTTGAGCTGGAAGTATCTTGTGAAGCCATTTCTGACTACTAAAAATATTTTTTGCAATGTGAGAGCATGAACTCTGCCACTTTTTGGGAAAGGAAGTAATGCTGATCAATAGCATTTGGTGTCCTATGGCAGGGCATCCCAAGGGCATTTGTCCATGTAGACTGCCCAGGCAATTTTCATGAGAGTTCTCCGCTAACAAACAGAGTTGAGAAAATAATTGTTCCTTCAGAAACATGCAAAATTCACATAGCATATCTGCAGTCATTCTGGGAAGGACTACAACTGATTGATAACTTCAAGCATGCATACACAAAGCCATAAATTGAAGCATTTCCATGAATATTTATGGACTGTAATTCAGCACTGAATGTATATAGCAATTAGAATATCGTACAGGAAAATATAGTGAGGGAAGTGCAAGAGAGTGTTTATTCTTGGGATTTTATTTGGTTCTTTTTTTTCCTAGTAAGAAAATCCTGGTTTTTAGAAAGAAAGATTACCACTCCCTTTGTATATAATTGTTTTGACAGTTCTTACAATTTCTTTCAGTCATGTATGTTCAAATGTTTACCCTTCAAAAGCTTGTATACAACGCCTGTCAAAGTGATATATAGGATGGTCATAACAGAAACCTGTCATTTCTTGGATCCCCATGTTGCTTTAGTACTGCTTATTAGGGAAGTAAATGCCATGGGGAAAACAAAAAGCCAGAGATCCTTCCGAAGTTTCATTGTTGTTGTCATCACTGTCTCAAGGTCCATTTTAGTCCAAAGGAAAAATCTCACTGCCCTATCACTGACATTTAATATCATCCTATTAATAAAATTCACACAGAGAAAATGGCATCATTGGAGTGTAACCTTTTCATAAGCTGTTGTGATTTAATCTCTAAAAAGCAATCATTTATTCCTCACTAGAAAATTTATCATAAGCCCATATCATAATATGATTTAAACACAGTTTTACACTGTAATTATCTTAACAAACAAGGCACAATTACTTATTTTTACTCCAACACTTCCAATAAAGCATGATTGAATTTTTTCTTTTAATTTTTTTTATTTTAAGGTCTTCGAAATTGCTTAAAGAAGCTGGGGGAGGAATCTCACATGTGATTTTTATTTTAAGGAAACCAGTTCTGTTTTTGTCATTTATGTGCTAAAAATGTAAACTGTGAGTTCACTGACAGCTGTAACAACTTTAAAAAACAATCCAAATCCATACCCTCCCTATAGGACTTGTTAAATATTTAATCAAAGTCATATAAAGCATTTTGTAAAGGATTATTTTAATTTTATTCGTCTGGATTTATAATTATCATTTTGATTTTACAGGATTGCTCTATACAAAAAGTCTCCTGCCAAATGTCCTTCTTTTTTGGAGATAGATTTTACTTACGCAACTCTTAGAGTCTCTAGTCGCCAAAGGGAACGAGCATGAATGGACACAGCACCACCCTCGTAATGGACAGTTCTGAAAACCAAGCAATGGCACAGACTAAATGTTTAGCAGAGTTCATCATCATATGTGATTCTTCATTTAACCACAGCTCTCATTCTGAGGTTGTCAAAACAATTATTGCATTTGTCAGATTCAAAGGTTATTAGATTCAAAACCCAGTCTTGTCAAATAAACCTTCAGACGTAGTTATCTAAATTTTGTTTGAATTGTCCTCAGCATCCATAATTGTGACGTTTATAGTAACAAGGTGTATACAGCATTTGCTTAGACATTTTTCTTACTGTTTTAAGGATAAAGAATCCAGGGGAAAAACTTTATCAATAACCTGATAATTCCAATATTTCCAGATTCTAAAAAACCCAAGTACCAAATAATGATTAAGATTTGCGATCACTTCGTGTATCTCCCAGGAAAGACAGTGTTTTCTCAGAGCTTATACTATTAAAATAACTGCAACTTATTACACTGAATTCTGACGATGTACTTATTTAGCACTTTATTTTAATACCATAACACCTAAGCTATTACAACAACCACACTGACACAGTCTTCACACATCCCAGATGTTAACAGCCTCCTATTTACAAATTTTATATGTAATTACCTGTCTAATTCCTGCATATTAACCAGAAATCTAAGTATCTCTAGAAAAATATCGATTAAGCCTAAAAAAGACAGAGGTTTTTTCCTCCATCATTCTACACACAAATAAGTGATCTATACAGCACGCACAAAATGATTAAGACCTATGAACACTGAAAGCCCTGAGAAAATAACCCTGTTTAGCTTATAAGTAAACACAAGGGAAAGTTAGCATTGCCATTCTAAATTAAGGGAGCCATTTTTTTTATTTTGCCCTGCCTGTGCCTGTATTTCTGCCCTATGACGTGGACAGAATTTAAAAGCCTAGGCCTTTCCCTTGGGAAAATACATAAAAGAGTCACTTAGGCAAAGGAGTGCTTGACACTATGCTTATCAGATCAAGCATGTCAGGGAAGACTACCAAACAGTGGCCTAGTTTTATAGACCCTGGAAGACCTGATGGATTGAGTAAATGTTGTGACCTTAAGTCAAGACCAGGCACCACCAAAAAGAGCCAGCAGCATAACTTTAGGGAATATTAATAACAAAACTGTAGGCATTCCCCATTTTTTGCTAAAACAAATTTTTTGACAACTACAGTTTTCGAATCAAGTACATACTACTTAATAGGCTTTGACTTTCAAAGTCCTCTTGTGGATATAATACAGATGGACTGAATCTTTAACATAGAAGAGAAACCAACATTGAAAGAAATAGTTCAAAACCAAAAAAAAAAAAAAAAAAAAAAAATTACTTAGTACTGTTGAGCATACATGAAACTATATATGTGTTAAAATTCATCTTGGAGTGTAGTAAAAAGTATTGTGGAAATGAAAGCTCCCAGACATTGCAAAAGAATGAAGATGACTCATACAAGAGGAAAAATTAGTCCAAACACAAAATAAATACATTTCACTGCAAGTACAGAATCAGGAACATTGAACATTCATGACCCAGGTATAAACAGAAACTCCAGCACATGTTCCATGTACCAAGAAGTTACAGGTAGATATAAATATGTACAATATTCACCCCTTGACCTTATATCCACTATTTTCTCCAAGTACTATCTCAGCCATTTGCTGCAATGGTTCGTGATGCCAGGAGTAGCTGGAAGGTATCAGCAAGCCTTTCATTTCCCTCTCACTGAAGGAAATGAAATTCAAAGGCAATCATAGTTTTTATTAAAATTTACCTTTATTAGTACAGTAAAATGCAATTGCTAAACAACCTTGAACTCAGCTATTTCTTTGTTCAGATATTCTCTGTGCTTCAGGTATTTGTTCAAATTCTCCTTCTGCAGCTAAGAGATCAAGACTGGATTTACACAGCAACATCTCAGGAATAACAGATCAGATGTCACCCTGGTTGGTTGGCTTGGAATGGGAGGGTGTGGGTTGGTTATTTGGGCAGCTTGGGTGGAGGTTGTTGGCTTTTTTCAAATTTGAAACATTTTGATTACATCCTGGCTTATTTCAGCATGAATCTCACTCACAAAAATGCACTTGGAATCCTTGCACTTGCATATTGCAAAATATAAAATTAAATTTTATTCAGCAATTTTCAAGTCATTAATTATATGAAAAATCAAGTTGAAGCAAAGGTTAAAATTCATGATAATGTTTCATTCTTAAGTTGATACCTTTTTACTTTTCAGGGGTTAAGCTCTTTCTCACTATGGAAACCCCAAAGTTGTCACCAGTTTCTCAGTTTGATTATTCTTCTGAAAGCTAGTTTTGGATTACACATAGCTGTTGGGTCAGTCTAAGACTAAAGATCTAAAAAAACTCCCATCTTAAACTTAAAAGGATGGCTTCTCATGGATGAAGTAATTTACTTTTACATGACTGACTATCCATTATTTTCTTTCTCTCTTCCTCCAAAGAGGAGCTATCAGTCTTAGAATGGTCATGTAAATTGAGAATATGGGAAAGATATATAAGAAATCCTAAATACCATAAATATCATAAACGTATGATTTGTTTACTAGAGGAAATAAAAAGGATTGTAGGGATATCTGTTAGTTCCATATGAATGACCAGGTATGGCATCAATAGAGGGAGTAAAGGTTAAAAGACAGTAATAGAACTTTAAAGATGAAAGTCAAAGAGGCAGAAGCTGTGCCTCAGCAAAAGAGCAAGTTACAGCAATCTGGAGGGGTACTGAAAGAGAGCTGTTGACTGGAGGGCTGGAGATCAAGGATCCCTACAGGGAAGCAAAAGGAGAATCCTGAAAACTGGAATAAAGGATATAGCAAGACTTTGAAAGAACAGAAAAGAAGATATATGCCACAAAAAAAAAAAAAAAAAAAAAAAAAAAAAAAAAAAAAAAAAAAAAAAAAAAAAAGCATTAGAATAGGGTGTAAGCTCTCGTGTTTTTAACTAGATACTGTCTTTGCTGCAGAAAAGATGATAAAGAAAAGATGAATAAAAGACTATTTTGAATAAAAGATTTTTTCAATGAATGGCAAGTCACTTTGCCTTTACCATAACAGCATGCATGCTGAACATTGCCCCAGAGCAGATAAGTTCATAACCCAGACTATCTCAAAAGTTTTTATGTTAAGGAATTTAAAGTTCATTTTTAGCTCTTTTAATAAAAAAAATGTAGTAAACTGCTCTGAGATTGCTCAAACCAACTTCCTTAGTACTTGCTCTATGTATCATTATTTGATGGGATACACCTCATTTCTTTTTATATACTTCTGATGACAGTTCAGTGCTGAAAAGGAAGGATGATTCATAACATTCTGGAAGCTGACACTAGTAAGTCATATCAGGTACTGGTACTGCTAGGTCAAATGAAACATTGTTTTTAATGACATGTAGTAATGCACAAAAACTTTGTGACTATCTAAGATTTACTACAGATTTACATTGACAGGATGAAAAAAAAAAAAAATTGAGTTTCAAGTTGCAAAGAAGATGCACCATACTTGCCAAACAGTAGAGAAAACCTCCAGAATACAAAACCTAATTATGATATTATGGTAATTTAAGTGTATAAGGAAAATACAAACGACAGCAGAAAAAGAGAGGACAAGCAGATACAAGTGTTAGTCTTCCTCAAAGCTTGGGATACCTTGTATCTTCAGAGCCATACCCATCATAGTAATTTGTGACTTTTTTCCTATTTTTTTCCAATGCATTTTATCCATATATTCTACATTTCTAGGTTAAGGATATTAACCACCTTGATTTTTAAAAAAAAAATCTATAGGCCTTTGATACTTTTCTGTTAATCTTTATTATAAACCTTCATCTAGTTAATTAGTTGTTATAATGAAGCCATTTTTTGGTCTGACCTATGAGTGTAAGTTAAAATTAAAACACCATCCTTTTCCTGACTATTTCGTTCATCTATGTAATTCGCCTTAATCTAAACTAGAGCTGGGACTGGACACTTTATTTTTCTCCTGAGTCTGGGTTGTGTGTGCAGCACCACGGAGAGCGCCCCGGGGAGGACCAGGTCCTTCGCTCCCGGGCTCGCTCTCAGGGCTCTCCTCCAGCTTTCCAAGAGGCGAGGCAGAGGCAAAGAGTCAGTAAACATCAAAAAGAAAGCTCCGTATCTGAATCTATCATCTTGAATAACAATAATGAATTAATTACACAGGTTTAAAATAGACTATCATGTGCCAAACCCCATGGAGAACCATTATTGAATTTATAATCTTATTAAAGTATTGTTCAGCAGAGAAAGGGCAATCATTTCACTGAAACTCACTGACTACAAATGGGAATTAAATGAGGTTAAAATAAATGACATTAAATGGCAGTGTTTCAATACTGCTGAGGCAGTCTTGGTTGACGAACCTGCAAATCCTAAGTTCCACAACAAGAAAATGATGGAAAAAACCTCAGTTACTTGGAATGAATCAGGGCAACATAAACAATATTGTACCTGGATCTTATAAAAATTAATAAATACAAATAAGATGTCAAAGTTCAAGAGAAAAAATTTTTCGACTCCTCTCAATGACAGACAAGTCTGGTTTTAGTTCGAAAAATCAGTCACTAAAGAGCTCTACGTATGTTTTCAAAATAATTTTTTAAAGCACAGCCACCCCTGTTCAAGGCTCAAGGGTTGTTTGGGGTGCAGGGGAAAGGTTATTGACTTATGCTGATTGAAAACTTTACGAGTTCACAATTCAGTCATAAATCATGCTTCACACATGCCAGATCCCAAATTTGCTGAGGTACAAGACATCAATAGTTTGTAACACCATGAGGAAATGTATCAGAGAATGGCATGGAAAATTAAAAAAAAAAAAAAGGAGCTGGGATTGGCTAAGTCATACTGATCTTGACCATCACTTTAAAGTGATGGGGGGGGGGGGGGGGGGGGGGCAGGAAACTGCTGTTTGATTCCATTGTGAACTTATTTTGAATATTTTTAATTTTTTTTTTCAGAGGAACCAATGGAAAAAAACTTCACAGATGCACTTTAATGTATACAAGCTTTAAATACCAACTTGCATGGTATTTAATTAGAATAAATTCTACTTAATTAGAATAAATGTATTCATTCTTTTGATATTATAAATTCAACTACCAAATAACAGGTTTAAAAAAAAAAAAAGGGTCACAATTTCAACAGGAAAAGATGTCAAAGGAAAGTAATGACCATTTCAAGGTACCAGTAATACAAAAAGTGATTTAAATCTTCTGCTGGATAATCATATATAACCCTCCAACAAAAAAAAAAAAAAAAAAAAAAAAAAAAAAAAAAAAAAAAAAAAAAAAAAAAAAAAAAAAAAAAAAAGAGAGAAAAAAAAGAAAGAAGTATTAAAAAATTATTAACAAATTTCTCCTGTATGAAACTGGAGGGAAAAGGTAGAAAAGAGGACTATGCAATCCTTAATTTAAATTTTAAAAACATACATAAATCAAGGTGGGTTTGCCTTATTCCTACTGACAAACTGCTTATATGAGCTCCTATGATGGGCTCTACATCACAACTATGCAGACAGAGACTGAAGGAAAAGAAGTCAAGATAAATATGGATTCACAGCTACTGTGCTGCTCCAGAAGTTTGCCCTGATTTTGAAGACAGATGGAGATCAAAGTAACCACTGTAAGAACACTAAACTGATGATACTAGGCCTTGTCTTGTCTCTCTATAACTGTATCTGTTTTTTAATCTACCTGGAAATACTTCTGACTCTTGACTTAAGGATATATTCTGCAAATTTAGGTCTAGCTTGCTAAAGATAACCAAGGCACTTTTAGGAATAAAAACACAGTTTAAGGATTTTATGCACAAGGCTTAAACCAGCTACGTTAAAACAGCAACATACCTAACTATAATATGCAGTAAATTACATTTAAATCAGGGAAATTGTGTGTATTTGACCTTTTGTCTGTTCCTCTTTTTGTTCTTTGGCTGGGTCAGTGAGTGAAGACTACGAGGGTGTCTTCCCGTCTGCCTGTGGCATTTTAAAAATTATACCACTATACTCCTCTACTGTAATATTAAGTAAACCATCATATTGCCATAAACTTCTCCACTTGTACTGCTTCCAATTAGAATTTTTTCATTTCAAAGCAAACTTTATCTAACAACTTCACAGAGGATCTACTTGAAATTGCTTTCTAAGAAAATGTTAAGTTTCTGACTCAATAGCAAAGTCCCTCTTCCACAACACAATGATTCCACCCTATCTTCTACGGATCACAGTACCACAATCCAAGGGCCACAAGGAAGGACACACAAGCTCAACAATTAAGCAAAGAAACATAGCACAGACTCAGAAAAAAACTGAGATGCAGAAAATAATTTTGTAAGCTTTTTATATGACTCCTTCTGCCACTGTATTAGGCCTCCTCCAGTGCAGATTTGAATGACCTTGACTCAGAGGAAGCTTTGTTAGGTACTGTATTTATGAAGAGAGTATCTGCACCATCACTGCTTCATAGGTCTCCACTGTGCTAAGTGAGATTATAAACTCTCATATGTACAAGAGTATAAACATCTTGAAAATGTGTACTTTATTTTGAACTCCCAATACTCTTTGAAACACTTTTATACACAAAATTTATGCAACTGTACCAATGCTCCAAGAATAGAGTAAAACTAGAGTTATTTTTGGAAACTGCCTAGGAGGATACTTCACATCTAAACTATTTATTCCCTGAAATAGATACCAGGTGACATTATAGAATAAAACAGTTATTTTAGGATTGTCTGATCTTTTATTTATTTGAAAAGGCATGAAGAGAAAGCCTCTGCAGAAAAATAAAAATGAGACAGAGGAATTAGTGAGTCATGACAGGGATGGTAGTCCTTTATGCTGTCATTCTGCAGAGAAGACCTGCTCTCCGGGTGTATGCTGGAACAAAGCAAGCCAAACAAAACCTCAATAATCTATCACCAGACTACTTCAAGAGGCAATGACAGGATAATATAGAATTATAGTACTTCAAATAGATCATACCTTAGTATGCTTTGTGTACAGAAGTTACAGAACAGAAACTGAAATGAAAGACAAAATAATTTGTCTTAAAAATTTCCTACCTGCCAAAATCACCCATATTTTTAAACATAATTCTGCCAGATGTTGAATCACAACCATCAAAATGATGTATGCATACATACTGAAAACTGAAAGGAGCCACAAATTATTTTGAATAGGCAACAGTCCCAAATAGAAATAGAACTATAGGTGTTTTATGCAATAACTAAACTTCCTAATAATTCAAGAGGAGAAAACTTGGGTCACAGAGTGAATATAACTCCATATAATTAAAAGTAACCATAGATCATATTCTATGTTTATCAGTAAAAAGTACTTTAAAGTATTTCAGAAAAATAGAAAAACTTCAGAAATTAAACTATGGAAAACAAACAAACTTATTTTTATTTTGCTTGTTTAGTTCCTGAACAACAGTACATTTCAGAGGATCAAATCTGTTTTTATGAAGCACTTAGAAGCAAGGTCACTTAGTATTGCTATGAGGAAAAATAAAGGCAAATACATACGTACTACTTGTTGCCTACTTGCCCTGCATCTTTTGGGGTTTTAGACAGATATGGGAAAGGCATAGAGAAATACAGAACATTGCAGACACCACAGAAAGAAATACAATTTTACAATTTGTTTATAGGTGCTGGTCTGCAGATTAAGAAATTGACCACATTCTTCCCATGTTATAGGGCAGAAAGATGCATCATGTGAATACACAAGTAGAGAAAATCAATTTTTTCTTAATTTGCAACTTCACACTCCATTATTGTGCTTTACATATAATGTTATACTTGTGGAAAAGAGATTTTTAGTATGCTATTAAGCATTGAAGTTCATTACTGAAGTGTTTGATCACCCCATAAATCTGAAGTTACACTGAAACTACATTTTTAAAAGGAACTTTGCAAGATTTAGACCGAAGTAAGAGCAAACACTATAGGATCCTATTTATTTATCACCTTAATTTTTCCTTACTTTCAGCCTGAGGATAATAATAGCAGTGATCAAGCTGTAATGACTCTCACATGGTAACTAAAATTGAAACCTGAACTGATCACATTTTAAGTATCAGCATTATGAACTATCTTCTGCATTCAAAAACTATTCCCTTGTCTGAAACGAGACATATCCATAAAGTGTTGGTCACCAGCTGCATAAGAAAACTCTGAGGTTTTTCTCTTTAACATTTAAATATTTGTTGAAGAATTTTGTTATGAGAGCTTCCAGAGTCTTGTCCTTGTCTTTAAAAATGAGAATAAATAAAATAAAAAACACATTCCTATTTGGAAACCAAAAAAATCATTTTGATGACTGAGTTAATGAATAGCACTTCCTTTGCCATGGAAATGAAGTTACCCAATATGCTGCACTAAATAAACTATTCTAAAATGACATTTAGTAACATTTAGCAACATTTAGCCTGAAAGTAGAAGTAAATTATATGACACTGTCCTATAGAAAAGAAGCTTAGGGTATATGTTATTAGAGCAAATCAAGAGGACTGATGTAATCACTCCACTGAGACATATCACTCCACTGTGTCAGTCTTCTCACCTTTCAATTTTTTAGTTAACAGAGAGAGAGACATACCAGGTTGTCATCACTACTTCCATTCCAGGATTCCTTGAGTCAAGAAAATAGCCATAAATTAAATTCTTAACTGTCGTGACAGGTAGACCTGAGATTAATCCCAGATTAGTTGCCTTGAATGATTGGCCAATATTCTTATACACCTTGTCCTGAGGACTTTTTTTGTAATGACAGAAAAATACAGGGATGAAAAACCCAACACATTTAACTCACCGTGCTTTTAAATCAGGAAAAATGACAATAAATTAGCAAAAAAATCACTATTCTTTTTTACATCTGGTAAGTGAAATCAGACTTGAACAATATGGAAAGAAAATACAGACGGCTTATATCCAAAGTTTACCTCAACAATATTCATTCACATGAGCAATAAATCTCATCACAACCTCTTTCAAACATCTGTACTATGACTGATGCTTAATTCAGAAATATTCATTACTATTATTCTGTTATAAGCTGGAAACCTACCTTCTTTGTTCTTCTCCATGTTCACCTGAAGGGACTGTCAAACATTCATCCATGTGACCATGCAATAATCTCAGAACATCCCCTCCTATCAGGTATCCTTGAATAACAGGAGAAAATTGAGTACATTTCTCTGAACACAGCAACTGTAAATGTAAATGTAAAACTGCAGCTCAAACTGTAATAAACACTATCAGGTTGATTTCAGGGTTTTTTCTGACATTTTATATTACTTTAAAAAAAGAGTCAGAAGAAGGGGAAGATATTTCATACCCTGGGGAGGCAGCTGAACATCGACAAGTGAGAAAAGGTCCAAGTCAGCAGCTAGGGAAGGATGGATCAGGATAAAGAGAAGCCACAAGCAGGGGATCCCACATAGTAACCACAACTCAGAAAAAGACTAAGCCAATCAAAAAAAGGAACCCAGATTACAACAGAAAAAGTGGGAAACTCTTCCATCGTACCTATTTACTTTTCATTTTATTTATGATAAGAATTCCAGTTAACATGCAAAAACAAAGACTGATTTAATTAGTTCATTATTTTCAAAGCACTGTTTGGAGTATTTGGAAGTTCTCTATGAGAAAAACTTCCTGGAAGATCCATTCTAAGCTCTACTTGACAGAAAATTCAAAACCAGTAATCACAATTTATTTGGACTCCAAAGGGAAACTCCTGTACTGCAAATGCCTCCACTGCATGTGCAGGTTCACAGCTAAACACTTGGCTTTACAGTATACAAGTGTGTGTGCTCACAAACTAAGGCACAGATCATATACACAGCATCACAATTTTTTAAGTTCCAGGACTTAGCAGCCAGAAGCTGAAAATAAGGGCATAATTTGAATCAGTAAAGATATTAACAAAATAGATCTTTTTTCATCAGTCTTCTTGCATTAGAGACGTGACATTAAAAAGAAATATAATATTATGTTCTCCTAAAAATACTGTATTATAATCAGCAACTGAAGAATACGAAAACTTAGTAGGTTATAAGCACAATTCAATGGTATTTTTTCAGTCTGAGATGCAAATTTAAACACTTCTTTTGTCTCCTAAATTCACCTTCTTTTCTTGCTAAAAACCAGTTAATATCAAATTCTACATTTGAGTGGGATGCCATAACATAAATTCTTGGCTTTACTGTTATAGCAACAAGATTTTCAAAAAGTTATACTTGGAATTATATTTTGAAGCAATGTCTAAAAAGTAATGCTGTGAAGTAAGACAGGGAAATGGTGTTGAAGACCCTTCAGTCACACTGCACACCTTCCACAAATTTATTTTGAAACTACATGAAATCTTCTTCCTGAATATATCAGGTAATTTTTCAGAATATACTTTTAAAATTTTGAGATCAGTATAAAATTAGTCTTTATGTGGCAAATTTGAGCACTGATTTTTTAGATTCTTGATTTTGACACAGCGAGGTATGCCCAGGTAACTGTTGTTACATACATTACTTTTTACATGGACCTGTGTCAATATAATTTTACAATTTAGGTTTTGTTTTTAAAGTGACCCCATCTACTTCATCATACAGATTTAGCAGAATTACTTGATTTAACTCTAAAGCTCTATTTTGACTTAAACAATAGATTGACTTTTGCATAAGCCAATTTTACAGAAATACATGTAAAAAGAAATTTTCTTTAAACTACCTCAAATATCCTAGTTCATCTTACAGATTAATTGTCCATTATTTTAACTTCAAAATAATTTCATTTAACTGAATAGCTTAATTTATTAATCTATTTTAATGGGAAATTTTGATTAAGAGAGGGCATTATAGTACAGCTATTCCTATACATTAATATTTCATCTATGAATATGACAAAGCATTTTACAGACACTAACAAAAGTAGGTTTATTTTCCTCTCCTTAATTTTTGAGGTCATTTTCTCTGGCTTTTTTCTGGCTACTGTTTTACTGAGGACATAGAGATAGCCTTACACAGTGTGAGATTCACTCTCTCTTCACCACAGGACTACTCTGATTACCGGAACAGTTGCCACCTTTTCAAGAATAAGGCCTTTGCTCTAACCCTTTCTGACACTAGCCAGCTGAATTTCTCTAGAAATCATGCTTAGCTTAAGAAAGATAATGTTGGTAACCGAGGAAAGTGAAAATGCAAAAGTATAAGTAACAAAGGACAGGCACATATGCAGGTAAATGCACAGCTACAAAAACAGTATTACATCATTTTCACATTATTTGCTGGCAGTGTGAGTATACAATATGACACTATGTCATTGTGGATTTCTGCTTCTCAAAGAGACAGGCAGGTCTCAGTAGTGAGGTCCACCAGGCAGAGATGTGGCACAGCACAAATCCAGGTCTCAGCACATAAACCATGCCAGGATTATTAGCAAGAATGACACACCAGTGCTGCCAGCACTGGGAGGACAAGGAGAATGGAATTAATAGTAAGGAACAAAAGGGAAAGGTCTTCTCATTAACAGAAAGGTTTTCTCCATAAAGCTTAGGACACTGCCAAGCAATGCACTAGCATTTCTAATAATGATTTGTACTATAAACCATGTCATGTGCAGAGTGATTCTCATATATAAAAACACGAGTATATAAAAAGAGATGTTGAATATGCACTCCCTAAAATCTGAATTAGCAAAGTTACAAGAACATTCCATGACTGAGTTCTAAAATACGCCAGATAAAATGAATTGATGTGAAATTGCAGTGTATTGCCTCTTTAAAAAACAGTATCAAATAATCACACAAAATGAAACAACCTGCAGCTTTAACCTTCTTTAGATTCTATTACAACACCCACTCAAAACAGTTGTTCTGCAGGAAAGTAGAAATCTTTAGGCTTTATGTTGTGACAGACTTTTCAGAAAAACACTGTTCTTCTCTGTGGAACCAGTATGGCATAAATTCAAGGATCTTTGTCCTTTCAATTTTAGAAATTACATTAAAACTCCTTCCTAATTCCTAAATAAAATAAATAGCTCTTGAAAGCTGTTCTCTTTCTGTCTTTACCCTCATCTTGTTTTTCTTTCCAACCATATGTTACCCATAAAACCATTTCCCATCTTCAGTCTTAGGATTTCACATCCTGCTTTCAAGCCTCTTGCCCATTTTTTACTCAGTCTCAGAAGCATGTAACCATGACTGCATACATCAGAATAATTTGAGATAATATTTTAAACCAGGACCAAAGCCATTTCAAAAAACATATTACAAATGTTATCATACCTTTAGCAAAATGAGATTTGAATGAGCTGTTCAGTATTCAGCATATGTAGAAAACTATCAGTGTTACTTTCAGTATAACCTTCCCTCTGTTTGCAGAACAACTGTATATTTATTTATCGTATTCAGTGTTTACATAGGAGAAAACCACTCCCACACTTAGTATATTAATTTGATATTTTTACGTATTTAATTTACTATCAGTCTTTAAATAATTGAAGTAGAGTCAATCTTACCTTGGGCAACTTCACTCCCTGAACTGATTGGGGCTACACTCCACAGTGTCTGCTGGAAGGCTGCATCAACATGTAAGCTACCATTGCCATAAGAGAGATGCTAGAACCAGGAAAGAGGGAGGCTTTTATTTGGGGTTAATTGAAAATCTCATTATAGTATGCAATAATAGTACCAAACATTCTTTTGTTTCTTTCAAACATTAATTGTTCCCATTGACCACAATATTAAACAGAAAGTTCAGCCTGGGTACTCCTCAAGGGACATTAGAAATAAAGCTTCTAATTCTATTAGAATAGTAAAGCATATTTGCCTCAAAAAGCTATACAGGAACAGTACAGTACAGAGTCAGCTGCTTGGTATCTTAGTAAACACTCTAAAGAACTAATTGTTAAATGCTGTGGGGTTCTTACAGTTGTGTTTTTCCTTCTACACACAATGGGAATTTTCATGAAGTTTGAATATTAGCATATCACCCATCACTGTATTTCAAGCACAACTCACTATGTGAATATTTCTTACAGGCCACTGGCTTCCTAAAACTCCCATTAAGTCAAAGAAATTACATAAACAATCTACTGACTTTGTAATTCACTTCAGATAGTTCACAAAATATATTCTTGAACAAAGCTCTCAAGAACTGAGCAAAACTGAAACAGTCTTTCCTGGAACGGCTCATTTCCTACTTAGGCACTCAATGGGTGCTCTTTG
Source organism: Cettia cetti (assembly GCA_013401135.1). Taxonomy (NCBI): domain Eukaryota; kingdom Metazoa; phylum Chordata; class Aves; order Passeriformes; family Sylviidae; genus Cettia; species Cettia cetti. The sequence goes on from VZUI01042626.1 coordinate 43,992, forward strand.
GCTGTGTTACTCCCTACCTTCTGTCAACGTTGCAGATCTTTGCCATAAGTGCAACAGGTGCTGTCTGTTCTCAGAACTCTATGTGTGTGAGTTCCTGTTAGTTCAGCGACATTGTCTCAAAAATTCTAATCTCAAAGCATCTTGTATTGCATCCATAGAAAATCCTTTGTGCCTCCGACACCATCAGCCACTTCCATGGATAGATTGTCAATGCCAAACAATATCACCTTACAGAAGAGGATGGAACCAAGCATTCTGTGAAAAGCAGCTGTTTTGAAGCATATTGTTTATCTTACCAGGTATTAATTTTTCAAGTGCAGTAATATTTAGATGTTTTTATCAGAATTTCATTTTATACTACTGGAAAGTAACTGTGTTTATAGAGTAGTACTGGTCTCTGTTTCCCTATGTTGGGACTAAATTAATAAATTTTGGGTAAACTATTTAACGACACAAAAGACAAAAATGTCAATGGAAGTTAGAAGAGGCTAGATTCTCATGATATGTGTAGAGTTCTGTCTCCCTGACTGCACATCTTCTAGCTGAACACAAGTAAAAGAAATAGCACATCAGCTCATTTAGAAGGCTCCCAAAACAGCTAATGACCTACAAAGTAAGAGTTCTCACAAAAAGCATGTTTACACTGCACCAGTGCCACTCAGCACATGTCACAGAGAACATAAATGAACAAACAAGTTCTTTGCCTTTTATTCTTCATTTACTGCAGTTACATAACTTAGTGAATGGTAGACCATGATGGGAGATGAGAATCTGCAGCACAGCTCCAGTTCTATTTTGCCCTGTGGGCCTTAATTTTGTTAGGGCTCTTCTGAGATCACCACATAGATCCAGTTACAACAAGCAATTCAACCAAAGCAGGAATATTATTTTTCAAGTAAAACACATCATAGAATAGACAAAAGAGGAGGAGAAGAACTCCTCTGTCATCTAGATCTGCCATCAACAGAATACTTCTAACTGTGTGGTTTGTACATGTTAATTAACTTATTTTCACGCACAGTAGTATCAATTGAATTAGAGTTACATTTTTATAGACAGGACACTGAACAAAATACATTGCTGACATTTCTCTTCAGAATATTTGTAATTTTTATCCATTCATTGGATTCCAGTTCCAATTTTAATCCAGAAATCTCAAGGTGAGTCACCAGGGAATTATAACCTTAAAAATATAGTTCAAATACAACATATGACTTCCAAAGCAGAGTTTATTCAGCAATTCCCTTCTTATCCCCACTTCCCTAGATTCCTTGCAGCATCCTTAAATTTACAATTGACAGCAGGGGTTCTACCATTTACAAATCCATAATCTGAGGTGTTCACTCCCTGGAGCCATTCATAGAAAATGGTAAAAGGAACCTTTGGCCATGTACAGAAAACACCCTGTTAAGGGATAACCAAGAATTCAATTATGTCAAATATGTTGAAAAAATCCCAAGAGATTAGAGATGCCAGTATTTATCCTGGAATTGCCTAAGTTTTTAGTGCTATACTTTAACAATCTCAATGATGTTTTAAAGCAATCTGCTCTCTGTTTATAGCTTACTTGAGTTTACCTGCTTGGTTTTGTACTTTCAGCACAATAAAGCTAACAAAACAAGTTCTGTAACATGATGTCCAGGACACAGATATGACATTCACACTGGTGCTGAACAGCTTCCTATGTGCTACCTGGCATATCAGTGCAACTGGCAGAAGTGGAAGTTTGCCATCATCGATGAGGACCACATGCATAGCACATCTTTTGTGCACGTAGTAACATTTGGAAAGCAGAAATACGTTGGGTTCAGCAATCCTGCTGTCTATTCTAGGCAGTGGGTCTTCCCCACTACAGGCAGGTTGTCTCAACCAAAAAATTTATTTTCTGCACTGGTCCAGGTTCAAGCAAAGAGCTAGATGTGTCTTCCCTACTGATAGGCTGATAATCTCTTAAACCAGCATTTACCCTGCAAAAGGGTTTTTATCATTTCTCAGATTTAAATCATGGAATTTTATGAATATGGGTTAACACTACAGTCCCAGGCCGTTGACCTCAGGGATAAACTACAAGACTCATCTCTGAGAATACCGCAGGTTTCCCAACTGAATTTAATGACATATTGTAAATGCTATACTTCTCTGCAGCGAAGTAACATAATCATAACTCTGTCCCTAGGGTTTCAAAAAGAACACAGTGTATTTAAGCTCACTGAAGAGCTGGAGAATAAGATGGTAATTTCCACAAGAACCCTTTAGGAGTGATTGCTGCAGCTTAGCTGCATTTACAAGAGCTCTGAATAACTAGAGCTTTTAAATTTCACAGTCTGTATGAAAGTTTCTCTTCTCCAAAACCTGCATGCGAAAAAACCAAAAAGATAAACAAAGGAAAACTTTCACTTCACACTTCCTCTTGACTAAGGTGTGCTAATATTGACAGTTTATCTAGCAATATCTATTTTTATCTGCAGTTTGATAACTCTGCCTGCAATCTTAGGCCATTTGAAACAGCCAAGAATAGCTAAAAAAAACCTCATTTACTGGTAGATTTTGAAAACTATGTATAAAGCATTGCACTTCTCAGAATGCTTAAGTACTGCACAACCACACTTCTTCAGATTTCTTAGTACCAGCTGGTGCAGAGATAGATAGAAGCTATTTCCTCTCCTGTACACAGAGACTCTGACAGCCCTTGATTCCTGACTTAAAATTACTACACTGATCCCAACAGAAAAGCAATTTAAAACAATCTAGGCAGCTATCTTCAATCAACCCAATAACCTCTGAGATGTTCCAAGTCTTGAACAGACACCATTCTCACAACAGGTACACAAGAATGTACTTGTATCTACAACTAAAGAAAACTAAAAAAGTAACAAAAGAAACTATAGTCCTTTTCATTTTTTTCTTTTTCTTTTTTTTTTCTTCTCTTTTTTTTTAAACTGGGAAAGGAAAAACATTAGGCATCAAAGCCCCAATGAATTAGCAAACTTCAGTAAAAATTCAAAAGTTTAAACTAAATACACAATCCCTAGAAACAAAACAACTTGTTAATTTCCTACTTATGACATGTCATTTCTATTAAAATTTATTACCTGAGTCATTTAAAAATTATTCTGTTACAGAGAATTATACTGAAACAGTCAAAACAAATACAAGTATTTATTCACAAGGAAGGAGATATTGGACAGAACTAAAAGTAATAACTGCATCTGTGTGAAATTTTTATAGAATTGGGGGTTTGTGCTTATGTTTTATAGTGGCAATATATTTATATTCATTGAAATCTACGAACGCTTTGAAAAAGTTTGAATAAAAATGGGTCAACTTACATTGCTGAACAAAAAAAAAAGTATCTAAATTTTGATCCAAAGTAGGCAAAGTCCAGGAATTTTCCAAAGGGTTTAAAATACAAAAAAATCTTGGTTTCTTTACATTTTTCCAGAGTGCTTAAACACTTGGCCCTCAAACCCAAAATCAAAGGGAACTTTTTCATTGATAAAGACAGAATTGCAGCAATGTTCTAAGCAATTTCAACTCCTTCACACAGCATAAATTTACCATCAGTAAAGGGAGAGTAGAACCCAAAGCTCACGGATACTCAGAAATTTACCGTTACAACCAAAAACATCTACTCTGCTGCCACATAGCTGAGCCTGGGTAATTGCAGATGCATGGCAGGAAAATCATAAGGGATCCATGGAGAGTGGAAGGGGTAGATTGCATTCCCCTCTTCATATCAGTTTTCATTTTGCACAGTATCATGAAAATTCTAAAGCACACGAGCTACTATGCTTCCAAACGACAATAATTTTGCATGATTAGTCACAAGAGCTTCCATTAACAAAGTATTAATTTTAAAGAAGCAAGCATCAAAAGTTAGGAAATGTCAAAATAAGTACCCTGTGGAAAAAGAATGGCTTCTAGTGAACACTTCACACTACAGTCTTCAATGGCATGATACTATTTTTGCACATGCGCTGCCTCATTGTATATACAGGATAATGGAGCTCACTTTGTCAACAGCTGCTCAGTGCTTTGTTTTCCCCTCAATCTTCAGTTTGTAGCCTCATGCTTTATTCAATAAAGTCAATTCTTCAAAGCTTTGAAAAGAGAATTATTAATTTCCTCATAGGCTTTTCTCTTGCACCAATTACAGTAGTTCACAAAACACAACAAATATTAATGATTGAATTTTCTCAAAACCCCAGAGAAGTAGTATTACAGCCCATTTTCCATTGGGAAAGGGAGGTAGAGAGATTAAACTAAGAAATTTTCATTAACCTAGGCTGGCCAAGTTGAGGTAACTGCATTATATGTAGTTTATTGGTCAAGCCACATCTTACATTCACGTCAGCTGCAGGTATCAGGACTGAGCAACTGTGAGGTTTCAACTTCTAATAAAAAAAGGAGATGCAAGAGACAACTCCAGTAAGGAATATTCCCACTAAGGGATGAGTTGTGACCTCCTGAAAGCAAGACTAACACTCAAGATCATCTGCTCAGCAAATTCCACAGCAGAGTCTGGTACAGAACCTAATTCTCCTAGAAAATGATTAACCACCATACCACCAATCCTCCAAATACAAATCCCAGCTCGAAATTTCATCTTCATACCACAGCTTTCCTGCTACACAGCCCTGACACATCCACTAAACTTCTATCACCGCTAAAATAGCATTCCATAAAAAGCCAGTGTGACTGTATACTCAGGAGATTTCCTAAAAATATACTAGTACCAAAACTTCTGCATTTTTGAATGACTGTGATTTTTTAAAAATTTAAGAAAATTATTTTTGTGTTATCATCTATATGTAATTTTCCCAAATTAAAAAAAAAATAATAATAACCAGTAAAAAGAAAATTCCCACCATTATAGTTCTCTACCTATGGCTCATGTGGGTAACTTAAACTTTTTTTAGACATTTCCATGTTGTACTACTATAAAAATCATGACAGGAATTGTCAGTATACCACACATGACTGCTGTGCCTTATTACAATGGGTTTTCTGGTAGTAGTTATCATCTAGCCTAATTTCTCCAGGCCTCTACCACAATTTTTTCCTTTCCAAACCTTTACCTCAGTCTCACTAGAAATTCTTCACCTGTGAGAGTGGTGAAGCTCTGGCACAGAGAGACTGGGGCTGTCCCATTCCTGGAAGTGTCCAAGGCTAGGTTGAATGGAGCCAGCCCTGAGCAACCTGCCCTAGTGGAAGGTGCACCTGCCCATGGCAGGGAGGTTGAAATGAGATGATCTTCCAGGCTCGTTCCAGCTCAAACAATCTATAATTCTGTGTCTCTCATTTAGCCAAATCAGCTTCCTGACCTAATTACAGCCCACACTATCACCTAGAATTAGGACCTCCTCCTGCTTCAAAAGGTTCTGCTTAGACCTACAAAGCCTAAGCAGGGTCTTTCAGCTTTTTTTCTTGCTCAAACTCTTCCTCACCATATCAGCTAGCATTGGACTTCTTTCCAGAATCTCACAACTAAATCAATACTTTTTTTCTTGGCCTCTTCCTGGATCTTTCTCCAGCAGTTTGGTTTTCCCCAGAAAGCTCATTCCTCTACAGATCTCTCATCATCCTTCATTTTCAGTCTCTCTCCACTGGTTCTTCTCTCAATTCTCCCTGCCAAAACCACACAGTTTTTCTGTCCTAAATTTTGAACACAACTTTAACCAATGGGTGCCTACTCTTCCCTCGTCACCAGTTTCTTGTTCCAATTTGTCAGTCCCTGCCTGCCTGCCTTCAGTTAATTTTTTCAGCCACTCATCAAGTCCCACTCAGTTTCCCTCCTTCCTGATTCAGTCCCACTCCTGTCACTGATACATCACCTGCCTTTTGTTCTTTCTACCTTGTCACAGCTTCTTCCTCCACATATCTTAAATGACAGGAGATCACCAGCAGCACACACAACACTGAGTTCTCAGCTGTCAATACAGTGCCTGGCTTCATTTCTGCCTTGAGCAATCCATTTCAAGGAATATCTGCTCCCACCAGGGTTGGCATGTATTTAATTATTCACTGTAGGGGGAGTTTAAACAGTTCATTAACACACAGGAGGTGCTAGCTTATGTAAAATAGACAGAAGAGGTCTAGCTTTTACAAAATAGACAAAGCTATCATACTTTTATCTACTCAAAGAAAATTTAAACACGCTTCTCTAGTCATGATCAAGCTCCATTGTTTCAGGAGAAAGTTTCTTTACTAATTTTAATCAGGGAGAGGCTTGCTGCCTTTTATTCATTTTCTTGGGGGTTTTTTTTTGTTTTTTTTTTAATTATTATTATTTTTTTTTAATTTGGTCTGTTGTTTTGTTTGGTTTTGGTTTTTTATAAGTTACCAAGTACACAATTACATCAATCGTCTTAATTATGTGGCTTTTTTTTCTTCCCTGTCTTCGAACTCCCCAATATCTCATCTCTTCTAGATGAAACACCTCAGACTGTACTAAAAAAAAAACAACCAACCAACAAAAAAACCCAGAAATAGATGCTACTAATTCTAGTAAGTGATTATTTACATCACAAGCACTTGATTATAAGGACTTGAAACTTGGAAGCAGGACTCCACAAGGCAGAGCAGCATGATAACCTTAATTATTGGAAAGTCCTACCAGCCTCCACAATAACATTTCAAATCATTGTATAAAGACTCCATGGGAACTGCATTATGATCTGTGTAAAAGAGCAGCTCAACACTACCTTGGTTCCACTAATTTCAGGGGGGGTTTTATACAGATTAAAATTACTCTTTACAAAAAGCTTTTTCATAATTTTTCAACAAAGAGAAACGATGAAATTGTGAATTTACACAGAAGAAAGTAAAGTCCAATACTGAGTTTCATACTTTTAGGAAAAATGTGAAAGGGAAGAACAATTTTTTTTTTTACATTTCAAAAAAAAACCAAAAAAACACTTGCACACTGTTAAGAGAAATAAAACTAGGAGCTAAAAATAAACAATGTATTTGCTGCAAAAGGATACAGAGGCAGTGGAACCTGTCCCCTCTTACAGGAGTCATGGTGTATATCAGCTCCACCTTTAAAATAGTTAAATCTAATTTAGATGCTATTTTTTTTGAAAGAGAACTCTGCCATCAGTTCCCAATTAGTTTCTTGTTAGTTTTCAGTAGAGGGAAAAAAAAAAAAAAAAAAAAAAAAAAAAAAAAAAAAAAAGAAGAAGAAGAAGAAGAAATTTTAAAAAAGCTGTTCATTTCAATCAAATAAATGTCAAGGCTTGTGTGCAAATCTGCATAATGCAGCTGCACGTCAGCATTGCAGTCACTGAGACAGTAACTCAATAACTACATATAAATCAGAGGTTATATACGACTGTTGTATTATACTGAAATCTGTGCACTGTAGATTCAAAGCTGGGGGGGTGGTCCTTCTTTCCTTACTTCTCAGCTAGAATAACACTGACTCGATGGATAACAATTTTTTCCAGTTTTTCCTTCATTTACACATTTTGTATTTCAACTTCATGTCTAAGGAGTTTTTCTTTAATTATGCTTAAAAGTTGTTTAGAGACCTCATGAATTGGAAAGCAATTGCAACTAACTGAACTTCTAAGTCACTTAAAATTGGCAATATTGATATGTAGTTAACAAAAGGCATAGGCAAACCTCAGTGCTGAGGTAGATATTACTATGTACGAGGCGGGGAAACATGCTGGAAATAATACATCTGTTATTTATCAGGCTGTACTGCCTCAAGAAAGGAAACATAGCAATTCGAACTTAAACAGTGGCAATATTTATAGAACATCTTTTTGCTCTATGCTAACAGGGTTCAGCAGAGCCAAGTTCCCTCTCTGAAGTATTTGGCAATAGCGCTGCTCACACATTATATAATGCCACAAGCACTTACGTAAGTGCTTTTCCTCAGAAATGCTACACTGGATAGTAAGGATCCAAAATCCCATTGTCTAGGTAGAAGAGAGAGCAAGTGAACAACTTGCCCTGGGACACTGCTCTGAGTCAAAAGTCAAAATCCACCCCTCCAGCCCTTTAGCTTATGATTTTAACACTGATCTTCCTATCAGTTTAGTACTTGTTTGGTGTAAGTAAAAAGATAACTCTCTGGGGAAAAAATAGAGCCAATTGTCCCAAAATATTTTATTTTGTGGAAAGAGGAGAAGGGGTACTACAACAAAGCCCTGATATTTTCCTAACACTTAAGAGCGTTGTCAAACAAATGAGATCTAAACAAAAATCTGATTACACTGAAATCAAAGTGTCAAAGTCAATGTTTAATTAATTAAGCTAAAGCCAGACAACTGGAAAACCAACTTAAGAAGCTGACATAATTCTTCTCAACTCTTGCATTATACAGATTCAGCTGACTACATTTTGAAAAAGCCATGCCCTATGAATGAACTCTATTCATCTGTTATTTTTACACGCACATCTTTGCCCCAAGATGGTTAACCTATTTTTCTTCATTCAGAAAGAATTAGCAAACCGCTTGAAAACATAGAGCAATACTGCAATATAGAAAGGTGACATCCCAGTCCTAGTCCTAACAGCATATTTACATAGAACATTTGATGGAGAACTTACATTTTCCTTAGATTTTAATTGTAGAGTATGCAACATACATAAACCCAACCCTCAGCATCCTCATGAACGTTATTTTCTGTCAAGGAATCCATATGAGGAATTCCACTACCTTAAAAAAAGCACTCCTCAGCTAGAGCTTATTTGGTCTCACTATGGGAACAGATTCACAAAAATAACTTCATCTCTCCACAGCCCTAATTTTTGTAAAAGGTATCAGTTACTACATTCTTTTAAGAGTTGTACAAAAAAGCAGCTACAACGTGACACTGCACTCAACATGTAAACAGTGAATTGTGAATATTTTCAAACTTATATCCTTTGAAGTTATTCTTGTAAACAGCCAAATGGATTAAGACAGACTGCTTTCACAAAAAATTTTCACTTCTTGGTAACTTACTGATTATTCGTTATTGACTGTTTCAATTTTCATAAAAGCTTCATTGCTTTATTGACAGTACTAATATAATTACTGAATAGGTAGCAAAACCACAAATATTTTTATGATTGTGAAGATACATAGTTTACCAGCTCTTAATCTAGTCTTGAAATACATCTGTTCATAAAAATGTGAGTGCATGTTAGAGCAAAATTAATTTGCTGAATCCTTGCTCCATCTTACTGTCAAACCAGAGCTGTATAACTGAAATAGGCTTAATAACTATCAATTACAATCTAGCTCTAAAACACTTTAAGACTGTAATACAGTGTTATTTCTCTCTGCACTGAAAATATTTATTTATGGTATATTGATATTATGCATGGAACACGCAGTACATGTGCTAACACCACATCTTAAGGAAAATCAGTCTCTGCAGACAGAATTGTACCTCTTGCTGTATAAAAGTACATGTGACAGCCTTGAGAATCAACAGCTGAGACACAAACCCTAAATAATAGGCTGAGCTGATTATTACTAATTAGAGCTCAGGACATGCCTACACAGAATTTTGGTACACAATCTGTACCAAAATTCAACTTCAGCAACTCAATTCGGCAATTCAAAGAAATCCAATGTCTTTAAATAAAACCTTTCCATTAGATTTCTCATAAATTCAGCCCACAAGTTGCTTTTTGACTATGTGTAGTTACAATTCTCCTAAAAGGAATTAAAATAGTTTTAAAAAGCAAAGATGATCAGAAAGTTTCCAGAATATCTAATTACAAAAAACTCATTGAATGAGCTATTGAGCTTTTAATTTAAAGTGACAATTATATTCTAACAATTATATTCTCATTTTCCTATGTGTTTCCAATAGGAGAGAATATTTTCAATTTTATAATTTACATCTTAATAAACTATTCCCTTTTTTCTTAAATACTTTAAAAAATTTTAAAAAGTCTCATAAAAAATTAAAAAGTAAATCATACAGAATAAATGTTCATGTTATATGCATATCTCACAGAGTCATAGATTACCCAGAGTTGAAAGGGGGCCCACAAGGATCATCGAGTCCAACTTCCTGCCCTGCACAGCACCTTCTCCAAGAGTCACACACTGTGCCCAGGAGTACTGCCCAAACTCTGTCAGGCTTGGTGTTGTGACCACTTCCCTGGGGAGCCTGTTCCAGTGTCCAACCACCCTCTGAATAAAGAACCCTTCTCCAATATCCCACCTACACTTCCCCTGACTCAGCTTCAGGCCATTCCCTTGGGTCCTGTCACTGGCTACCACACAGCAGAGATCAGTGACTGTCCCTCCTCCTCCCCTCATGAGGAAGTTGTAACTGCAGTGAGGTCTCCCCTCAGCCTCCTCTTCTCCAGGCTGAACAGACCATGTGCCCTCAGCTGCTCCTCAGATGGCCTCCGTTCAAGGCCCTTCACCATCTTCATTGCCCTCCCAGATCTGAGACAGATTTTTGACAAACTCAAAACAATTCCTTGTTAAAGAATCTTTTTTTAAGTTGTTGGGTCAAATCACTGGGGTTGATTTTTCAGAAGCTTCCAGCAAAATTATTTTCTTCTTATTTTCACCTTCTTTTTGCCATAAAGAGTAGTTCAGGTGTTTGCAACACCAACAATAAAAAAAGAAATTCATCTTTAAGTGTTGACCTGCTTAATTACAGAACAAATGGGAGATCTGTTCATGAAGAAGAAAGTTGTGTAAACCAGTGATAAGAAGCAGCTTGCACAATACTTTTACAGTAATTTGTAAAATATTTCAATTATATTTAATCATTAAGTATTTTAATTATATTTAATTATGAGATGTCAGTAGTTCTATATGTAACATTGTACATAATCTCAATAAAATATGGACATTTTAAGCCCACAAATCCTATGTACCTATGTTAGACATCCCAAAATTTTATACAAAGTTTTAATATATATGATAGTGTTGTTAACCTATGAACACTCACATTCTAAACATCTCAGTCACGCAATTTGAAAATTGTTTCTTTTTTCTAATTATTTCTTATTTTCATCTAAGGAACTTTTTAAACTCCTATCCACTGCTGAAATGAACAAAAATTAGATTAGTCATATATCAAAGTCAGACTTTACAGACCTGCAGTGTGTTGTTTTGCAAAATAGTATTAAAAAAACAGTTTAAGCACCTTAAGTTTTACTTTTAGGAGGTACAAATGTAAGCCAGATTTCACTGTAAAACTTTCATCAACTCTTTATATCTGTAGGACAACCACTGTACAGATAATTTTATACAACTTACCAAATATCTTTCTGAAGAGACACTGACTAAAATCAAGTCATCTCCAACACGCACTTTTTCTCCTTCTGATCGTTGTTTGGAAGCAGGATGTATGGTCCACCAGCAAGCCTCACCTAATATCAACATTGATTAACAGCAAAGAATGAAACAAGAAAGGCCCAATGTTACTGATGTTACTGTCACACTTGCTTCAGTCTTAAAAGTTCTAATCCAGTTTTCACTGGGCAAAACCAAGGGTCCATGTGTTTGCCATAACTAGCATCATTCCTGCATCACCTTGTCAGAAACACAGCTCTAAATAATACACATAAACAAAATACTAAGAGCTCTGGAACAGTGATTCCAGAGTTGAATAAGATGATGGCTCTCTGTTCTCTAGGCAACCTGGTCCAGGCTGCTTTTGCTAAAGCGATTCCCTGTCATCTTCATTACAGATTCTGGAAAAGACATTGAAGAATATTTTGATGAGAATTTGGACAAGGAAATAGAGTAACACATAACTAAGGGCAATGAAAATAAGCATTTACGTACCACTTAAAATAATATTTGAAAGATCACATAAATCCAGATTCAAATATGTTCTTCCACTTTTACTGACTGTTAGTGCCTCTAATCCCCCAGAATATGTGTAAGTATTGAAGTCATAAATTCTGTTCCCAAAATAAATCTTGTTTTCAGATGGCCTTCTTTAACTGAAACCGTGTTATTAAGAAAAGAACACAGATCTTTGAACTGTTCAATTGGTGCAGCTATTACTCTTGCTACTCCTATCTAAAGCAAAGCTTTAAAAACCAAGCAAACTTAATCTAACTATGCAATTTTTAGACAGTATTCTTCATTATATAGCCTTTTAAACTAATGATTACCCGTCGTGTCCTCTTGCAATCCTACATCAAACGCCAGCTTATCCATTGACGATCGAGATGTAGAGAGACAGCACAGGTACTACCAAAAGAAAAAAAAATACATCACTTGTTCTGCTCACTTCTAATATATAAGAAACCATCAACCTACTAACACAGGATTAAACATTCTAAGCTAAAATGCTCTCAAGGAGTCTTGACAAAAATCTATGTTCTAAAATAACCTCTTAGTCTACCCAGGTGGTTTTTCATGGAGACAGGAATACTAAGACCGGAAATAAAGGAGTTAGTTGGATCAGATTTCAGCTCCATGAAGCCTCACCTTTACGTAAGGAATCTGGAACCTGTATACTTCATCAGGGAATTTCGAACTAAAACCTCTGTCCAATATACATGTAAGAAGTACATGTATTCCACCCAGTCTGTAAGATATGCTCAGGTTGACAGCAAGTTGCCAGGTGTAGATTCAATCACAGCTTATGCAATATGGAAAATCCAAGGGGAAAGAAATGAAAACTCACCAACTCAGACTTACCAACAGGGGATTCAGCACTAGGGGAGCCAGAGAGTTTGGGCATTTACCCAGATACAACCAGCTTGGTTTTGTATCTCCAAGCACCTACCCTTCAGAAAGGCTTCTAAAACCACAGTAAAATGCCTCTGATGTGAGTAATTCTCCAGATATCAGTAGATGGCAATATTCCAGACACTTTCAAATGTAACTTTCATGCAAAAAAGAAATCACTGCTGCTCCCAACTCACATAACCTGGTTACATACCATGCCACTGTAGGAATGGCGCAGCAAGATTGCATGTCCGTAGAGCAGTGTTCGATGTCCACCTCCTTGTGCAGACTGAAAGGTAAAGAAAAAATATATACTGGCATGTTTTTATAAAATGGATCCTTTTGGGAAAGAAAGAAAGAAAGAAAGATGAGAGAACACTATGTACTTTGAGCCATCACATATTTGATTAAAAAAAATGTTCTAGAACCTCAAATCCTTCTTCTTTGTGCTGCAAGCAGGTAGCCTCTAAAAGCAGCTTTGATGTGTCATGCTACCCTCTACAAACTTACCTATTGTTGTCTTCATATTCACCCATTTTTCCTACAAATTATATTCTTTTCTAGAGAGATAGTAGCAGAGGGAGATTTTTGAATATTCTCCTCATTTTACCAGTGAGTAATGTGGTAAACCACATTAAAGACCATCAATCTGCAAATTGCTTTGTCCCACACAGCTTTAATACTATCAGACAGAATTCTTTATCTGCTAGGACAGGTAAATGTTCAAAGACACCCAAGCTAACTCAACACTATTTGAGGGTTCTGAAAACTCAGAAATCACTTCCAAGTAATGGTTCCTCTTGAGAAATACAGCATAAGTCTTGAGTAAAAGAAAATTAAAGTTATGAAATTCACTTTTATTCCAAAAAACTACAACCATTTCCCCCTATATTTTCTCTACAGTTTCTATTTATCAATAACCAGTTTAACCACTCATGAAAGAATAAATAAATCTTGTTAAGGCATGAACAAACCTTCAACTTCTTCTGAAGATCTGTGTATTCTTTATGCTGAAATGCAGATAACTAGCACTGGACAGGAGCAGACTGGCTGACAAGACATTGTCAAGACCATAAGTTCACACTTCTCTGACAGAACAGCTCATGTAACATTATGCACAGCATACTCTCCAAGAAGCAGTGATAAGCAAATATTTTATGAGCCTACAATATGGTAACTCCATAAGCAGCATTATTCTTTCACATACAAATCCAATATTTAATTTTAAGAAATTTAATTTCTTATATAGGGTGTTTATACACTTTCTTTTTCCATAGAACCCTGACTTTCTGTTTGACTGGAACATCAGATTCATTACAAAATAAATTTTAAAAACCATACTATCTTACATCTCTGGCAGCATTTCAGTGCTGAAGATCAATTTAACTTAGTGGCTCTGATGGCAACATCAATTATTTCCCTTCCATGTTTATTTGTTGTCCTTCTTTATGTTTTATGCGTTAGCATTTATTAAACTTTAAATTACTTGGTTGAGGAAAATCACAAGAGGGATAGGTAGTGAAACACCAAGCATTTCAAAAGTAGTAATTTTGGCATTTTTAAGAAACTGCCAAGAGCTTCTGGCTTTTATGTTTATTGAGAAAAGAGCAGCTTGATGGACACAAGCTACATTTTGACTGTCAACAAACTGCATAGCAGTCAAAATGCAGGAAGGCACATTGAAAAATCTCTTTGGAAGACTGAATGACATGAATTTTTACTAAGAACTAGTCAAAGTCATGAAGTTTGTCACAGGCACAGACAGTACTTGACAGTAAGATACGAAGACTTGAACTACCATTAGGCACCACCACTTTTTCCAAAGGCACAAGGAAAGAACAAGGCATTTAATAATGTGACACGCACTGTGCCAAAGATGAACACTGAATATCTGCTACTCATCACACTGGGGAAGAGAGAAAAAAACCTGCTGTGAACATATTGTCCTATCAGCATTTCAGATGCAAACTTTATCAACAGCAGACATAGGTACCCAACTAACAGAGTCAGTAATTTTAACAAAATTTCAAATTTTTACCAGTATTTTTATCAAAAGCATTCTATTTTATTATCCATAATTCAATATCTAACAAAGACTTGACTGCCTGTTGCACAAAAGCTGAGAATAGCACAACTAACAAAATCACAGGAATATTAGCTTGCCCTAACTTTAGCCATATTGATTTGTCTGTCTAGCACCTATTTTGTTAAATTCTCACTTGTAGCTGAACAGGAGAAAGGTTGGTTGTAAAACAATTCAATCACTTTTGTGAAAAATGGAGGAGTGGGTTTTTAGATAATTTTTTTCCAAGAGGATTAAAGCAATTCTTTTAAATTAGTATTACTTTGTCCATTAGAAGACTGCAAGCAAGTCTGTGGTTTGTTTCTTAAATAAAAAACATTTTAAGTGTCTTCTGCTTAAAGGTTTCTGAGAGGTTTCTGAGAATCAAACTGTTCTTTTGGAAACAAAGTGAAAAGATGAAATAAAAAAATAAGGAAAACACAGAAAACAAGGCTAGCTCAATAAAACTGCATTCCATTTTGGAGCTTGTTTTCCAGGACACGTACATACCTGTAAGTTCATTTCCTATTTTAACGGCTCATTTCATAACTACATACTCAGCATTAATCTTTATGTCAGAAACTACACAGCAAATAGCTATGGGACCATGACTGTCTACTGAAATAATCTTTGAATTTTAAAATTATCCATTCCACTTCCAGCAGAAAACTTTTAATTTTCCATATTAAAAAAAAAAAAAAATTAACAATTAGATTTCTGTGGCAAAGATGCCACACCCAAGATGAGATCTGACATTGAAGATTTACCAAATTTCTTGTTATATTGCAATAATAACATTTCAGAAGACTCTGGAAATAAGACTACTTGGAAGCCACAATGCGGACTAATTTGATCCATAATGCCCACAGATTTTTGCACAAATGTATGAATGGCATTATAATGCAAGGCAGTTGCTAACAACCACATTATTTATCATGAGTCTTATTTTCTTTATGTTTCTAATTTCCAATTTTCAGGGTAATTTCTATGTTGAACAACACATTCCTTGAATAAAACCAGACTGAACAAAAAGACATTTGTTTTCAAAGAATAACTTATCCATTGAAGTTCTACAAGCTATACTATTCAGGAGTATCAATTATATTAACACAAAACTTTTCACATTTTATTCCCCAAGAATGTGGGGTATAGAAAAATACTTTAAAGCCTTCAGAACTGGCAAACACCAAGGACAATAATATGAGATTGAAAGCATATGGGACTGACAAATTCATATTGCTTGTGGAAACTTCATGTAAACTGCCCATCTCTAATCCAATGATTCTGCAGCTGGAATACAAGATTAATTTGGAGTCATCTCATTACCCAAAATTCATTTCTAAAGGAAAGGCAATTTAGAATAGAACAACAGGAATTAGAGCTGAATAAATTAGCATTAAAAAAAAAAAATAAACAGCTTTCAAGTTCAATACATTGGAAGAACAGGCAATGACAATAGATTATTAAGATCTGAGCTGCTTCATTTGATGTAAATAGTGTTATCATAAACCAAAATCAAGAAAAATAAGTTAAAACTGGGAAATATATTTTCCATGTTTTCTCAATAGAAAAAGGATTAAAATGCCAAAAAATATTCAAAAACTACAACCTAAGAGCTATCTAGTGAAGTGTGCAAAGACAGAACAAAAAATATCCGTTTTACCATGAACACCAACCAATATGGAGTAAGATATGGTATCATATCATATGGTATCATACCAGACAAAAGACCATATCAGACCAAAAGACTTGCACAACAGCACCTGCACTGCTGTGCCTATGGCTGCGCTGCTGCACTCCTGGAAAAACATGAGAAGCTGCAGGAAATTAATCATGGTTGCATGAATATATCTTTTAAAACCATTTGTGCTTCTGGGTACCTCACAATGAGACCTTTAAGAGGCTAATGATTAACCTTGTGGCATCCATGATTTTGAGTCAGCCATTACTCTTCCATTATTTTTATACTCACAGCTTTATTTCTATTAGACAAAAACATCCCTTAGACCAATGAAAACTATACTGCAAGCAAATGCTGATTTTTTTTTTTTTTTTTTTGCTGACTTTTCTTTATAGGTCTACACAATCTTCAAATGCGTGAGAAAAGAGAAAAAGCTTCAGGAAGGTACCAGAGAGAACCATGTGAAAATATTTAAAAGTATTTAAACAAGACAGTTATTTCAATGCTTGTCATATGTAAAGAAAAAGCTTCTGTAATGTCATGAATCAGAAATGTAATGCTTAAGAAACCATGACAGCAATTGCATTTTTCACATGGCTATTCAAACTAGTCTAGTCACCCACAAAAGCAATTTAAAAATACTGAATGTGTCACACGGGAACTGATTCACACTCTAGAAACACTCATACAAAATAATATAGAGAGTTTTTAAGAAGAATGTAATGGCTTTTCATGCTTTACTCCATAAGAGGTCCGTATTAGTAGAATGGAATTACTGACATGTGTTATAGAGAAAATGACAGTACAAAGACTAAAATGCAAGGAAAAATAGCTTTGATAGACTTCAAAAAATAATTTTTAAAAAACCAAAATGAAACAATAAACATCAGTAAATTCTTCAAAAATGCAGTCCCTATAACTTGGAGTTATGGTACAGCATGACCTAATCACAATCAGCTGCTCAGCTTTGTACTTCCTCTATACCCCAGATCCAGCCCTAAAAGTCTAGAGGGAACTTATGACCAATCAATCGCTTCTAAAGGGTTTCTAAAAAAACAATACACAACTGCTTTCATGGCACTGAATATGGTAAAGTGGCTGTACAACAAAAGAAGCAACATGCTCCCCAATTTTCCTCACAAGTGTTTTTCAAGGCAACTACAGTAAGACACCATTAGAAGTTTCAAATATGACTATTAGTGGTTGTTTCCTACGTACACTGCAGTAAAACGTCCTTTAAAACACTGACTACTCACACTTCATTAAAATGGAACACATTGGTGATGGCCATCTTGAACTTCAATCAGATTCTGGAGACAACAGAATGTTAAACATACAACACCAATACTTCCACTAAAAACACTTGCAAATATGAATACAAAAGGCATCTCCA
The DNA here is from genome assembly GCA_013401135.1 of Cettia cetti. Lineage (NCBI taxonomy): Eukaryota > Metazoa > Chordata > Aves > Passeriformes > Sylviidae > Cettia > Cettia cetti. The sequence goes on from VZUI01042626.1 coordinate 61,786, forward strand.
TCACAAGGATGTTCCAAGTTCCATGAAGTTCAGGGGTTTATACTGTTAGAAAACTATGAAGTTATTTACAAAATACTTCTATTTCTAAATCTAGACACCTTTACTAAGTGCATAAGTAGTACAGAATTAAATACAGAATAGCCTACAGTTACCTGTTTTGGACCCCTAAATCTACCACCACTACAGAAATAAACCAAGCAGGGTATTTCACCCACCACTGATGGAAATGCTAAAGAATTATATTTACATAAAAAGGGAAATGTTCTTCCAGTGATGAAATCTTCTCCAAGTCCATTCCCCAGGACCCACATTGCAACTGTCTATTTATCATTCAAGAGAATTCATTACATTCTGAAATTCTGGGTTTGATCCATCTCACTCTCATCTCAGATGGACAGGAGAGAGAAAGTAAGATGTAAAACAAGGCAGTTTACTAAAGCAGAAGTGAGAGGTCATACATGCACACAAGAAAAGGAGAAAACCAAAAGATTTTATTGGCTACTCCCCATCATCAGGAAATGTCTGGCCACTTCCCCAGAAGCAGGGCTTCGGCATGCATCATGGTTGCTCCAGAAGGCAAATGTTGTAAATAACAAATACCATCACTTTCTCCTTTTTGTAGCTTTTGTGTATGAGCTGGTATCATATGTTATAGAATATTGCTTTGGTAAATTTGCATCTAGTGTCCTAGGTGTGTCCTATCCCAAGATCTTTCCCACATCAGCCCATAGATGAGAGGTGGAATGTTGGAGAGACAGAGCTGATGCTGTGCCAGTGCTGCTCAGCAGTAGCCAAAACACTGGTGTGTTATCAACACCAATGCAAAGTACAGCACTGTGAGGGCTGCTGTGGGGAAAACAAACTCCATTTCTGCCAGAGCTAATATACTTGAAGACAAAACACTCAGATTAATGTAGCTTAAGGCAACTAAATAGCCAGCAGATGGAAAAAAGGCCCTCTTGTTCAGTAATTCACCCCACCTAAATTTTGAGCATTCTGCTTGCCGTTACACATAGAGCTTAGGATATCCATAGCTCTACGTCTGGCATTGCAGTTTTGTGAGATGAATGCCAACCAGAGTCCAGAAAACCCAAGTAGTGGTGAAAACAGAGTGTGTGGAAACAGGCTGAATCACTGCAGGACTTGTGAAGTAACCCTGGAACAGAGCTAGAAGGCTTGCGAGACAAGTCAGGCAAAACTAAAGTACTGACACTTGGAATACTAACACTGGGAAATTAAACCTTCAGCAATATTAGAAAACCTGAAAATACTGCAAGCAGTAAAGACTACAAAGCTACAGAGAATAAGCCAAAAAGTTTTACATCTTCTTCTTGCTCATAGAAGTATATATTTATTTTAAAATCTTGATATGAAAAAACCAGAATTTCCTTTCCAAAGTTGCAGCATCCAGGCCCCAAACCTGTGAATTCTTCTACCGAAGAAAACAAAAATGCTAACCCTTCTGCAATTACTGTGCTCTTGGGTTGACATTTCCAGTGGTTGGCATCAAACAAGCATTTAGTTGCTTAAAATTTAAAGATGCAAAGTAAAGTCACTGAATTCACTGACATGAAGCAATGAGCTAATATTCCCTCACTCTGTTCCTATGACATAAGAGCAATACCAAAGGAGGAATTCAGTCTAAAACCCCTTTCTTTGTCCCACTGTAGCCTACACACTATGTTACATCAGAACAACAAACAAGAAGATGAAACCCTCAAGACATTACATATGCTATACATATTCATGTCTTTATACTTTACTTTTAAATCGCTATTGACTTTCTGTGAAATTCACTACCAAACAGCAAATGCTGCAAAAATTCAGCCATGGAGATTAGTATGATTCATGACTGCTGGTACATACTTCCAGATAATGATGGTGACAAAAAAAAAAAAAAAGAAAAGAAAGTGAAAAGTTAAAAAAAAAGTGACAAAACAAACTTTTATTAACTTGCTCAACAATTACCTCCTATTTTGTGCCAGGCCAAAAAAAATAATAAAAGAAAAAAGACTTCAGCTAAATATCACATAAAAATTTGAATTTGAATAAATCAGCTGGCCAAAAAAAACCCATAAGCATGTCTTTTTTCAGTTGACACAGAAATACTTTACTATCTACATTAAAAAGATTGGAATAACTAGTCATGATAACAAATATTTGTGCCAGCACCATGCTAAATGATCCCAATTTTGCTAATATTGACCTGCTGGAAGGTAGAATTAGAAACATTTCAAAACTTCAAATATACTTCATCATTAATATTTTTGACACTAAATTTATGTTACTGCTTTCCTAGCAAAGGGAAACTTCACAACAATGAAAAGCAGACACAGCAGTAAAAATTAATCAAAAGTAAATAACATTAAATGTCTGTTTCCAGATTTATGTGTAAAACAAACATTTGTATGTATGGCTGAGGCAATACTTCCATTACAAATTCCTACTCTCAAGCATTTCCAGTGTTTTGGAAAAGAAATTGCCCAGGAAGACAAAATTTATTGATTTCTCCTTTAGCCTAGTGAGGATTTCTCTTCCCCCATTCTCCTCCTCCTTTTCTGCATAGAACTTAGAAGAAATAATAAAAATATTCCTGGTTATTTTAGAGCTAACTAAGTGGAGGAGGGAGGCATTTTTCACAGGTTAAGGATCATGACTAAGCTTCTTCTGTTGTTGTATGGTACAAAGAATGTGAATCATCCTTGTCATTTGAGAAAGAAACTCACAGATAAAGAATAAGACAGACAGCCAAGTGGGAAGAAAAGATGGATCAGCAGAGGAATCATGCTAAGAAAACTCCTCTGACATCATTAAATCCAGCCCTTAAAATAGAACTGCTTATCTAGCTGAGAATTGCTCACTTTTGGAGAGTGACTGAAGCAAGACCATACCATAGAAAAGTGAACTCCTAGGAGATGAAAATCAGTAAAGAAATCATTTTACAAATTGAAATGGGTATAGACTAATAAAGCATAAAATGCACAAGCAACACATTTTGGAGAAAACTACAGCTAATTGTTTAATGTCAGTTATTCAAAATGCTTGGAGGTTTACGAAGTGCTTTGTCATAGTCTTAATGAGACAAAAAAAAAAAAAATGTAAAGAAGACACAAAGCTGCCCCAAGAAACAGAGCTCCAGCAAATGCCAGTGACAGCCCCATCCCAAAGGCTGCCCAACCACCCCACACCAAACCAAGGTGAGACACCAAACCATCAGAACAGCATTCTTGTGGCAGAAGAAACAGTGTGCTGTCCCTGCTTTCCATAATGTTTTACTGTAACTCCTGTTATTAAATCATTGTCTCAAGATTTTGTATTTACTACATAATGCTACACTTACTGAATTTCTTACTGAAATTTCTTAATTTTTTCTTACTGCAAGAATTAGTATGAAGTGAAAATTAGAGAAGCAAGACAAAAGTCCTTTCTCCATGGCCTACCTTTGGTTCTTCATGATCATAATGCCAAAACAAACTAGAGTCACTGTGGTTTCTAAATTCAATTTTTTTTAAACTCCGTATGTTTTATGTTCAAGAAGGTGAGTTTAAAAATTATTAGAATTAATTAAATTAAATTGCAGAAATCCACAGGAAGAATAATACCAAATATCCTTTCCTTCATCATAAATTTCTGTAGATCCATGAGAAGGGGAAAAGTAAGAGAAAATGTGAAATGAACATTTGCTTTCAGGTGCATAAAAATGGCATTTGTTTTCTCAGAAAAAGTGAGTGGGATACACTCACTAGAAACCATATTTAAAAGGAACACTTATCATTGCAATTAACATAATTATAGCTTGTGCTAGAAAGCAAAACAGCTACTCTTTACAAGAGTAAAGGCTTTATCCTTTTTTCTGTTGTTGTTGCAATAGTTTTCTCAGATTTTTCTTCACTTGAAATAATATAGCACATGAAATACCTATTGAAATACCTAAGATTAAACACAGTACAGGTAAAACAGGAGTCGTGCCTGATCATCTTAAACAACTTTTTCTTATGAGCCTCTAACAAGTACAGTGTGAGTTGTTAAATCTTGCACTCAAAATGCAGTGCAATGAAGAGCAACACCTCTATTACCATAACATATTGTATGCAAACGAAAAATACTTTAAGAAAATTTAAATATTAGTAAAACTTAATGTACTGGTTTAAAAAAATCAAGTGCCACATGGCTGATGCTAGAGAATCATGGAAATTTTTAGGCTAATTTTCATGAAGGTTGCTCAAGAATTTGCTTTTCTTTGTCAGAGATTTATGGCCACCTTTGCTCTTTTGACCTCATCACGTTTTGATACCACAAAGGTTGGAATTGAGGACTGAAGTTTGTCTCTATCCCAAATCAAAAGATATTCTGACTGGAGAGCTTCCAAGCAAGGCTGGCTGCTTTCATTTCATATGTGCTTTTTTAAAGAGAAGTATCTGTTCTCAAAGATGAACAAGATGTTCTAGCTAAAAGAAAAAAAAAAAAAAACCTATAATCTAATCATCTTAAAATGTTCAAAGACTTCTCCTCTTCTATTAGGTCTATTTGGTTGTTATCAGAATAGCTTTGTAGTTGTCACTCTGAAATTTTGCTGTTTTTGCTGTTTTTACTGGATGGCTCCAGAAACTTACCAGGAGTCTTTGCTGAGCTTTCTACAGTGGGATGTGTGTAAATTCATTACTACATAAACAATTTATGTACATGATTAATTCAAATGAATCCTTTCCTATATTTGTCAATACAGACTTTCACTTGCCAACATGCTGTCATTTTATCAAGGACATTAGATCTATCAAAAAACTTCAGTCTCTTCCAGCTGTCATTCATATATAAAATTTTATTCTGAGAATTATATGACCGACCCCATTTCTTTTTTCCATATTACAAGACCATTAAACAACAGCCCTGTAAAACCTTCTGGATCTCTTCTTGATAATTTATTTAAATGCTTGTTTGTAATCTTTTAACTACCTTCAAATTAAAGTAAATAATTTATATCTTCCATTGATTACTAAAATGATACAGCAGCTTCTTGTGCTGGATTCTTTAAATGACCATATTTACCAATTCATTCTCTTCAGTTGAGGTATTAACTGAACTATAGCAAATGAGAGAGAAACAATTGTCATCTATTTGGCTCAGTCATATAATGTTCTTTACAGCTACTTTGGTTCCTTAATAAGTTTTAATATACCCATCACTCTTACAGCTAGAATGTGCCATGAAGAGACCCCCTAAAGAAAACCTGAAAGAAAACAGTGGGTGAGGGAAGTTTGAACATCTGTCTATCTCTTTTAAAAAAACCATACTCCAAAATGTAATTGTTACAAAAATGTTTTCATGGCAAATACTTAAACATATGTTATGACCACTGTGAAAGTTCAGGTCAAGCCTGAGAAGTTATGTATCATGACCTGTGATGGCCACATCTGCAAGCAAATGGCCAGCACAGAGGGTTATGGACACTCCTGTCATACTGTTTTGCAAGAAGATTTCTCCAAGGTTTTTAAACCAAATTTCTTCTTAGCTAAAGGAGAATGCTTACTTTGAAAAACATTAACTCTCAGTTTAGGGGAAAAAAAATAGGAGAGAAAGGAAAAAAAAATCCAGCAGAAATTATGTACTTCACATATGCAACAGGCTGTTAGACAAGAAATTCTTGAACTCATTCTCTGTAGAGAGAAGAACTTTGTGCTCCTTAACGCTTGCTCTCTGTGTCTCAGGACAATTATGCACATGAGTTTCTGGACTAACATCAGCAATTCAGAGTGCATATACGAAAATTAAACAGATAGAACACACATATAATTTCAAATTTCTTAAAGTCATTCTACCTTCCTGTCCTGGTTTTGTCTGGGACAGAGTTCATTTTCTTCTTAGTGGCTGGCGCAGTGAATTTAGGATGAGAACAGTGTCAGTAACACATATATTCCAGCTGTTGCTAAGCAGTGTTTATTTATACTAAGGTTTATAATCTTTTCAGGTTCTCTTATTACCCTGCCAGGGTGTAAGCTGGAAGGCACAAGAAGCTGGGAGGAGACATAGCCAGAACAGCCAACCCAAACTGGCCAAAGGGATATTCTACACCACAGAGAGTCATGTTTTGCATACAAACTGGGGAGAAAGCTGGCCTGGGGCCGCTACCCAGAAACTGGCTGGTCATCAGTTGGTGAGTGGTGAGCAATTGTGCTGTGCATCACTTGCATCACTTGCTTTGAATATTGCAATTCTTTTTTCATTATTATTATTATTATTATTATTATTATTATTATTATTATTATTATTATTTCTGCCCTATTAACCCATAAATTTTGCCCTTTTTTGTCTCCATTCTTGCCCTCATCCTATTGGTGGTTGGGGAGGTTGTGATCTAGCAATGTGGTGTTTAACTGCCTGCAGATTTAAACTCCATCAACCCTTTCTGGAGCCCAAAATGGGGCACAAAGGGTTGAGATAATAGATCTGACCAGAGCGTATTATAAAAGTTACTTTTAAGCATTCATTTTATTAGTTTATTAGTCTCTGGTCACAATGTTGATTTATTTGTTCTCAGAATCTCAGAGTCATGGAAATGTAGAATCCTAGAATGTTTTGGGTTGTAGAAGACCTTTAAAGTTCACCTATTCCAAAACCCCACAATAAGCAGGGACATTTTCAACTACAACAGGTTGGTCAGAGCTTCATCCAACATCACCTTGAATGTTTCCAGGGATGGGGCATCCACAACCTCTTTGGGCAACCTGTTCCAGTGTCTCACCACTCTCATCATAAAAAAGTCTTCTTTAACATGGAATGAACCTTTTTCAGATTAAAACCACCACCTCCGTCCTATCACAACAGGCCTTGATAAAAAGGCCATCTTTTGGGAACAGGCACAGTTGCTGTGCCTGTTCCCAAAGTTGAATTATGTAACATCTTACTTGTGGTATATGCTCCCTGCCGTGCTGTTTATCACCTCTGGGGGCTGGATTAAGGCCATTATTTGGCCTTAAGGTTGTATTTTGTAACACTGCATTAGGATAGGATAAAATCAAGCATCATGACACTAACCTGGAGTTTGTACTCAGCATTGCTACCACCTCTGCATTCCAGGAACCATCTATTGGAAACTATTAAATGCACCTTTTTCAAACCAGCATGTTCCTATTGCTAGGGCTCCTGAATGTGTTTCAGGTCTTGTTTATGGTTAAACAACTATTTAAGAATACTACACACAGATCTAGTGATGAGTTGCAAGGTGTGTGGGATAGAATAGGCAGGTGCTTAGGACACTGGTCACCTCCAACATTTTGGAATTACACCTCTGAAAAAGTGCAGAATCCTGAGAAACTGGTAAAATATTTGGAAAGAGTATCTGTCATTCTGGCAATTCCAGAAAGACACAAATCACATGCTTGGGCCTGCCTCAGGCCCACTGAGCATTATTCAGTATCGTCAAGGGGCAGAGAAAGTCTCTGGATCTGATGGCAAAATGATGGCAAAATGACAGTGCAGCTACCCCAACCCTGGAACCAGCACTGCAGCTGAACCAAAGAACCAGCACATGGCAGTGTCAGTCTTCTCAGTACACAAAAAGAAATATTGGAAGCAAAAGTGAGGTCATTTAGTAAGGGATGAAAGAGCATATTCATCCTGCTAAGAGGGAGCAGGAGGAAAAAGTGGACAAAGCAGACTACTCCAAAGCAGGGTCATCACAAGAATAGGAGGAGGAAGAGAGGAAGACACTGATAAGGGAGAAGAAAGAGCAAAAATTCGGAAATGAAGTGCCAAACACAATCTCTTTTCCTGAGATGTGTGAAAAGATTTCAGCTGTTGTCTAAGTGTCTAGGTAAGCTCATTGTCACTTTGCTGCTCCTATGCTGGGAAAATGGGAGCAGGAGCCCGGAATTAGAGGGTAAGGAAGCAAAACAGCTGGATTCCTTTCTAGATAACAAAGCATTGACAAAATGGTTGGAGAAGGGGTACAAGTCCTTAGGTTCTGAAGGAGACTTCTGTCAGATGTGAAAGAAAGGTACCCCTTCAAAAAAGATATTGTATGTCACCTAGACAAGTAGACCACCATGGAGAAAGGTATCCAGTGCCCGAGGAAATTAGCCACTTGGAGGTGGATGAATCAGCTGGCCAACTCCAGCAACACAAAATCTTTTTTTCCTTCATCATTTCAGCTGTGGAAAAAGTGGCCCAGCAGCACAGAGATCTGAGTCCCCACCTGTATGGACCAGTATCTCAACTATTAGGAGTAAGCTTTCATCTGCTCAAAAGAGAGGACACAGTGAGTACACACCACCCTGCGGTTTGACCTGAGTGACCACAGAGAGGAGATAAGGAACAAAGCTGGAAAAACTGCCTCCTAGAGGGAGTCCTAGAGGCACAAATATGTGAGTTGCAAGGAAAAACAATCACAAATGGGGTTCTAACAGGAAAACTGCCGGTCCAGTTTCCTGTGGGCAGTTCCCCAGAGCAAAAGGGCTGATCATACTCTTGATTGAAGGGACTTCTGATTCCTATTCAGAAGTGAGTAGTCAAAACTATTGCTAGGACTACAAAGGTCCTGCCCACAGAAAGATGGATGAAAGGGACAATTGGACTTTACTGGACTGTGTGGATCCAATGGTCAGGCTCATCAGACCCACAGTAAAAGGCTCTGGCAGACAACAATGTACATACCTTCAATTCCCATTTGTATTTCTGGAGTGACGGGGGATCCCAACAATTGACTGCATTGGAGGTCAAAGTGAGCCTGACTAGGAATGAGTGGCAAAAGCACTCCATTGTGACTGGAGTGAGGGGAGTAAGCAGTGAGTACAGTAAATCCTGTACAAGTGAGACCAGTGCAAATCTGATGATTAAATGCATTGAAAATACCACTTTCTCCTTCACTTGTTAAAGAAATCAGTGTCCTTTAATTTTTAATGCTGTTTCTCTAGTGTCCAATTTTTTCAGAAGTTGTCCTGAGAGGTAGGACTGGTAATTGAAAGTAACCAACAACAGGATAATCATATTCCTCTGATTAAGTCTTCAGTTGCATATGCTATCTGACCTTTTGGGGACAGATACTTACGTGAGTGCTAAGCATCAAACAAATATCCTTGTGGATGAACTACACTGAGCACTCAGCAGCTGAAATACCTGACTGGCTTGGAACAGGACTTGAAAAAAAGAAAAGTAATAAAAAAAAAAATCTTTACAGAATTTCAAATCATTATATTTGCAGAACATAAAACCTGTCATTCTATTCATTTTCCTAATTATTTCCTCCTTCTCAAAATAAAGCAAATAATTGACATTTAAAATCTACTGAACATTTCTCTGAGGACACTAAGGATGTGTTTTTAATGTAAATATTTACAGCTTTTGAGGCCATTATATTCCTTGGCTCCTTGAACAGCTTTCAGGTAGCTTATCACTTGCTATTCTAATTTATCAAAATTTCACCTTAATTCTAGGGCTTTCTGGCTAGATGCAAAGAGAAAAATTGTTATTTATATTTTATTTTTAATTTTTTAATAGGAAAGTTGCCAAAAATCCTTTGATTTAGAGATCATCTCCTGACTACATCTTTTCTAGAATTGTTATAGCATTCCATTTGCTTACATAGAAACATTAGATCTTTACACTAACCTATCCAACAAGTATTGAAAATAAAGTAAACTGAGACAGTTTGCTGTAATTCACAGAAATTACTATTGCTACACAGAACACATCTTGAAATTCTCAGATCCATAAAAAGGACTGAAGGAGAAACACCAAAGAAATCCTAGCATACATTTGGAAATGCCACTATTTGATAGAGATAAGTTTTAATCAATTTGCACACTGATTTCTTCAGAAATTAAAAAAGTGTACTTAGAAAATGTTTGATTTAATTTATTTTGCTGATGTGAATCAGACTTGGGCTGCAGTTAGCATCTGCTAAAATATACAATACACTAAGGATGGAATCACAGATGTGGTTGAAACTATCACTGTAGGTGGGGCATTTTAAGCAGCATTTCCATGGTCACTCTATTTTCTGTCCACTTTAACATCATACAGTATTATTTCACATTTTCCTTCAGGCTGTGTATTAGAACTGAGTTCTCAGTATAAAAAACGGAGTTAACATTGCTCATATTACTCCCTACATTGAGCCACCTCTGCAGTCTATGTTACATCTAAAATTTGAATGCAAATACTTCATATTTTGCATATTGCAGGATTAAATATTTGTGCACAAATAACATTTTCCCACAGTAATATGAAAAATCAATCTATATTTAGGCAAATTAACTGTGAGCAAGAAATCAGAGAAAAAAAGTCTTTATATAATTCATTTAGTGTTTGAAAATCATACTGATTATGAAGTAATGATGTGCTATTAATTACTTTAATGCTGAAGGCACGTTACTTGAATCATTTCCCTTGATGAAGCCTTTGTTTTGTGGCTCACTCCAACCTCTACAAGTACCCTAGTTTGTTTCCTCTAGTCAAATTCCATTTGTTATATTTATCCAGTCCACCCTACCAAAGTGAGAATTTATTCACTACTTCTCAGCTCAGAAGTCTCTGTAATGAAAGCAATTCTTTTGAAAAGTGTCTAAAGTGCATTTCCTTACTCGGCAAGTTTCCTTTCTCCAGTGAAATTGAAAATTAGCTTTACTAGTGGCATAAAACTGAGCTAACATAGCAACCACTTGAGGGGAAGAGAAAAAAATTTACCATTACCTTCAGCTGGAGAGGTTTCTCTCTCTCAAAAATTGAAGACTATCCTACAACGTTATAATTAGAATAGTTTTGCCATCAGCCAGGGTAAACATGAAAATTCTTGTACCTTGCATTCTAAATTTAAGAAACAATGCACTTCATTTCCTTTCAGGTAAAAAGCTCTTCAGAGCTTTTTCCTCCTGAAAACAATTCTGGATGGCTCTTAATGACAAACTTTCAAAATAATTTACCAACTAGATGTAGTCAAATGTTTAAAAAAGGCCAAATTATCACATCACCAGAGATACCCAAGAAAATTTACTATCCTTACACTGAAACCTGTTGCAGAGCTAAGCAGTTGTCCTGAAAGTCAAGGCAGACACTCAGGTGCTTTTATTAGTACATTAGTCCTGTTGTATGCAAGTATACAACACCTGCCTTGAGATATCAAATTTGCAAGCACATTGCTACTTCACCAGTAGCAGAACCAGACACTTTTAGATTATTTCCTTTATTTCATAAATGCATTAAAAGAGGAAAAAATGTCAGGGAGATTAAAGGAATTCCTTTCACTATGTGTTATTCAGTTTCATCTTACTTCATTACTGTCATTTTCTCTGTAAAGAAAATACATTTAGGGTCTTCTAAATTTTGGTTCAAATTAAATCCCTTTGATCATACTGGGGGGGTCCCCACCTTGTTAGTTCTATAAAAAGCAGAAATGCCATTTTCAGATATGAAATGAAAACCAGGATGCTTTACTTCCAACTAGGTTTTACGTTAGGTAAGATGTCTTTAATCTGCTTGATTCTACACTGAAGCAGACCTACAAGCCTTCACATTCACCCTGCTCAGAGACAAAAGCATGAAGCCAAGAGTTCAAAAAGTATCTTAAAGCCATTTAATTTGCACCCAGCTTCAACTGCCAGCACATCCCTTCAGCAGAATAAAGATTTCGGAACAAAATCACAAGAAGAATTACAATCATTTGACAGAAGTTGCATATGCTATCTGACCAGGATACTAGAGTAATTTCTTCTAATACTTTCGTTAGTACACTTTATAGGCTAGAACAGCTCAGAAGCAAATGACTTTAGCTTATCCTTTGAACAGCATGAAACTTCTTACAGCAAGGTTCAGCTACTAATTTGCTCATTAATTTGACATGAAGCTTCTCTCTGGGCTTGGGCTTCAAGGTTTCTACGGACAGATATAACCAAACACACTTGCATTAACCTTGTGTGTTCTATACTGGAAAATGGCTTATCAAGAAATGTGTTAGAGTGAGATGTCTGCCTCAATGACCATGCAGCTGACAACAGCCAGCTTTCTCCTGCATTAATTCACTACAGCTCTAGTCCACCATAACACCTCTGGTAATGCTCTGGAATTACAGAGGGAGTGAAAAGCTGCTTTACAGGCCAGACTGGAGCTTCATCAGAGAGAGAAAAAAATTATATATGAAGTAAAGCCTGTATGCATTTGATCCTCATCAGAGAGGATGTCTGGATTCTAGAATCAGTCTATTAGGAAAAGTCTCTACCCAATGTAACACGGAATGACACATTTAGCTTTTCTCTCATGGGAACCAGTTCTTTTCAAAATGGTTTAAGAACACATTTTGATGAAGCAGTCTTTTCAAAGCAAGATTTTGATGTCACTAAGTTCTGACTATATATATATATTTTAAAAAAAGCAGATTTGATTTCTATTTATGCAAGTAATACTGCATTTTCCATGAACAGATTATGAGTGCTTCAGTCAAAAATAAGCCATATAAGTGTCATCAATAAACTTCAGGCATGTAATACTTCACGTGTTGTGGAGTTGTTAGAAGAGGTACCTGTATAGTACTGAACACAGTTTTTATTGCTGTTGTTCCTCTTTATAGCAAAATTCTTCATAGGAATAAAACAACATAATCTAAAGATGTGTAACAAAGCTTTCTAAATCTTAATTAAAATTTGGACAAAATGAAAAGATAACCTGACCATCAGTATGTCTTAAAAACACTTAAAATTGATTGCATAACAATTGACGGTTGTCATAAATACCAAATCCACAGAATATGGATAATGCTTTCATACTGATACAATTAGCAAAAATTAATACTTAACTATAGCTATTGTTTAATGAATATTAAAAACATCTAGCTATATATGTGACATGACATAGATATTTTTGAGTACAGTAGAAACAGTGTTGAAAAGCCTAAGCCACTATTTAAACAATGTACTTACCTACAGGAGTCTCAAGCAAGCTCTAACTTCAATCACTACTTACTATAAAGATGTAATAATCACAGATTAAATTCTTTAATTTCTGGCTGAAATAAAATGAGAGCAGTGCTATAGTTACGTTATTGGCCACATTTCAGAGGACATCTGAGGTTGTCTCTGGTCATGTGTAGCCCATACTATGTATTAAGAAACCATGGAGACCTATTATAGTCCAAGCTTTCAGAGAGGCCTCTAACATTTTCAAGGTGACCAAACAATTCTACACACATTTTATGACTACTAACTCATACATAACACTGGTGTTAGAGAGTACATTGAAGCAAAACATACATAAATATGTCCCACAGAGGGGAGTTACATCAGATGCCCAAACAAATATGTATGGTATACACAGACACATTAGGAAAGGCCTTAATAACACATTTAGCAGAGAATTGTGCTTTATTTGCTAAGATCTAGGAAATATTGTTTTTATTCTGTAGCAGCTGTTCTCCATCACTAAATATATTTCTATGTTTGCAGCTACACACAGCATCACACATTATTTATCAGTATTAACTATCTTACTGTCATGCAGTTTAAGATTACAGTGTCTATACTGGAAAAGACAGGGTGGGTTACAAAATGGAGTCGTAACATTAGACAGCAGGGCTCAAAACTCAAAGGCAATAATCATACATTTATGTTACATGATTCTGTGATCAAATTTAAAGAGATAAAATTCATTGTGGCAACATCAAATTTGGTAGGACAAGTCAGGAGTGACCAAATTTTACATGACCATGTATTCACCTCTTTTTTTTGGTTTTTTGAGCCGTGCAAGTTGTAGGGTCATGAACACACAGGGTATCAAAACAGACAGGTTAGACTCAGTGGCAACATGAGACATTTGGGATCAAGTGAATAAAAGACAGAATCACATACCCATTTTTCCACATCAACTAGCTGTAGAAAGAAAAAGCAAGAAATCAGTAAATCTCTTTCCTTAAATACAGCATATCAAAATCTATTTTGAAGTTAACATTTCATATTTTCAGAAGTGTATCTAGTATGAAATAAGATGTATTCTATTCTATAGCTTCTAGCAATTAAGATATTCTCCTGGCATCTTCTCTTTAAAATGCAATACCTCACTTTCTGTCTTTATTTTCTGGAAACAGCTTCAAATTCCAGAAGTCAAAAATATCCATCTAAAATCAGATAACAGGCATCAAAGGAAGACTGATACTGAATTATTTCCACACTGTATTCACTACCAATCCGTCAAAAAATGCAGAACACAATTTGTGTCCTACAAATTGTATCCTCATTTCCTTTTAAGTAAAGCTCTGCCATTAGCAAACATCATTCACTTGAAAAGGTGTCATTGCTGCTATTCATGGTTTGCCAATTTAAAGAACACCACCAGTATTAAAATTAAAATTAGGGGTACCTGTCAAACCCCGACCCTACAACCTAGAGCATATGAGAATACCTTGCGTAAGAACAGAGAACAGCACATTAAAATGTCATCCATTTCTTCTATGGGGAAAGTGAGACTAACTCCAAAAGCTTAAGGTTTTATATTAACAAAATGGTTTCAAGACTCAATAAGGAAACAGATTTTAAATTACTCTCTCTAAAAAGTGTTTGGACTATTTTATAGTCTCAGAAAGGATTGAGAATATCTAGAATACATTTCAGCTACTAGAACAGTTAGTATGCCACTACCTATTAAATACTTAGCTGGCACTAAGAGCAGTATGTCTGAAGTAGATTGATCTCTGGACTTTGCACAGAAAACACTGCAGAATATCATGCCATCAGTGGTTTTACTGCAGGCACATAACTGACCTTTTGTTATCAGACGCCACATAAAAGTTTAATAATTTAAGATAGCTTAGTGTAAAGCAGCAGCAATTTTTAAAACCAGAAATATCTGGATGTCAACTTTGTTGTGAAATTACTGTAATAAAAGGCAATGTATTTAGTTCTCATCTGTTAAAATAGCTCCATTCAAAGTAAACTTTCTCACTTTCAATATATATTTCAAGTAAAGAGCAGCTATATGTTTTTGTTCAGTGCTGCTAGTACACAAAATTCTGATTTGCTCCTATTTATTTTTTTAGCAATCTTTACTGTGACTTTGGTTATCAACCACAGCTGCAGAAATGCCTCCTCAAAAACAACTAAATGTTTTAAAACAGATACAAGGTAAGAAACAATTTGATAAGATGTAGGAAAGTTATAAAAGTAAGCAATGATTTAAATCTAAATTCAATTACACTTAAAAAAAGGACTAAGAAATAGCCAAGTTAGACTTATGTACAAGTATTTATTACCTTGCCTTTGATACACCTTTTGCTTTGTTAGAATTGTTTATGCTCTGAAAACAGTGCTGCAAGCAATTTGCCTGTGTGACAATGCTAGAAGGATGTGATGCATGCTTTATTGCCTTGCTCTGAGAAGAAATTGCTATCCCAAAGTGTAAATGAACAAGGCAGCTTCAACTGCTATCAGAGAACCTACTCAAAGCTCAACAGCCATTATCAGTTTTACAATTAATTGTCTAATAATTGCTGAATTGTCCATTTATTTTAATGGACACCAGTTAGCTTCATGAGTATGTGCAATATTTTCCAAGTATTTACCCACTGCACACACTAATTCTGCACTGGTGTTCTCTTGTTTAAATAGAATGTCTCTCAGGACACTTGAATGGTGCACGCATACTTGTCAAACCATACAGTTTGACACCTACATGGTAAAGACTATGAACTTATCCGAAGAGATCTGATTCTGAAAGCGTGGTGCAGTGCACAGCACAGTAAGATCTTCCATTTGTAATTACAGCTGTATTTTATAGGCCTTCTACTGTGAGCTTCATCAGAGCCGTCCCAGGTCCTGCTGTGCTCCCATTCCATCTGTGGGAGAGTTCTTTGACTGACTCAAGTCACAAGGACATGTTTCTTTCTCACAGACCACTTTGTCACAAGTTCTAAAACTTGGTTGTGCGACATGTGGAGATAAAATTTTTTCTGCTTTTGGAACCTATTCTGGAAGAATTATGGTCTGAACATTTAGCATCCCATTTGGGGGAGGAAAAAGGCATAAGCATGACAGAATATTATATTTACTCATCTGAAAATTTCTAGGAATGCAGATTAGGTAAAACTAAAAATAAATAAGATTACTCATATCCAAGAGTAATTGTCCTAATGCGGACAAAACAAATGTAAAGATACATAAACAGAAAGGAAACAAATACCTCAGTCTAGTGCATGTATCTAAGATCTAAGCTATGAGTCAGAAAACAGGCAAGCAAATGCTTCACATCACATCTAAATACAGATTCTGTTTCACACTGACACCTCCAACTTTTGTCTGCCTTCAAGACAAGAAGTCACAGGAACGTTTTGCCCATGGATTTACCAGCACTCATCCAAATTCAGGAAACACTAAGAGTCAAAGTTTCTGTTGCTATACATGCATTGATCATTAATCCAAGGAGAGAACTGAAAAAAAATTAAAAACCTAACAAAACAAACAAAAAATCCACATACACACCAGAAATTGAACAAACAAACAGAGAAAACCACAAACAAGCAAACAAATTCTAACATTCTCTTCTACCAGACGACATTTTTTACCTCTCTTTTTTGGAGTGCCTAATGTTTCTTGGACTTGAAATTATGTGTTTTTACCATGAATTACTCAAGTCAGGTTTTGCTGAGTTGTTCACCTATTGGGAGGTGTAGATCTTTCAACTGGTCTAGGAAGGTTTAGAGTTCAGGAAGAGTTGGGGACATGGTATGCAGGGACTGGCAGTCACTTCTTGAGTTCCCTCTCACTGTACCATCTCACGGTAGGTAACTGCTTCGTTTCAATCATACATTATGTTAAACACTGTCCAAAAGAACAGTACAATCATTTCTTCCATAAAGCACAGAAATTTTTGCCTTGTCACAAAATAAAAACTCAGATCCCTGGAATTCAATAACTTTTCTTCATCCAGCTCATTTTGTCTCCTGACCATTAAGTCACATTTTTTTGGAAAAATAAAATGTTTAGATAGGTGTATACTGATTTTTCTCTTTTTCTTTACCCAATGAGTATCTGGATTTATGTTTCATCCAGCAGAGGATGCAGAAACCATATTAAACCATATATATATATATATATATATATATATATATATATCAAGGGCAGTGTGCCACTTAGGAAATATTCTTCCCTCATGTACCTGGGTACTCAAAGATTTTCTGAGAAAAATGAAAAAGAACATGACTTACTCTAACACTGGATATCAAAATTCAGTGAGTACATTGCTATAGGACAATTCTGAGTACAGGAATTATCTTGCCATGAGAACATCAGAGTTAGGAAAAAACTGAAGGCTATAATATCTCTGGAATTAATTTAATTAGTGTGAGCTACTTATACCACAATAATAATTTTACAGAAAGCTACTAATTTGAACTCAAAAGAATTATTTCACTGCCTACTGCTAGCAGTAGGCAGTGAAACAGAAGTTCATGACTAAAATTTATGACACTTGAAACTAGAGAGTAGTGGATAATAAAATGGTACAGCACCCATATATCTCGGTGCCATAAAAATAAACTCAAGGATTCCAAGTTTTGTTCTAAGAATCAAGCAAAAGATCAAAGATGGCATTTAGAAAGATGAAATAATCCCCCTTCTTGAACTAGAAGAGAGCACTATACCACAGAGTCTTAATACTTCCCTTAAAATTTCACGTAGCTCTAGTAAGAGCTTACAATGAAGAACATACCGCCACAACCTAATAATTTACTGCTATGCTAATCCAGAAACTTCAGCATGATCTGCACTTGCTGATTTCTCTTCAGAGGCACATCAGAGCTCCAATCTTTTCAGTCAAGCTTTCATTTTAAATGCACTTAATCCAATCTGGAAAGCTGTTTTTTCATCATTTTTTCACAAGACTGCAGATACCCAGAACTACACTAACAGCTTTTAAATAAAAGCTATTTAAAAGTGCAGGAATGTTATTCTGCTACCCCTACTTTCTCTTGCCATAAGGAGCCATGAACTAACTGAAGAGAAATAAAGAGGGATCGTGTCAGCACTATGAGGAGTAATTCACAAATTCATTTTTTAAATGACAAAAAGCAAGCTCACAGAACATGTGCTGAATAGCCACTAATATAGGGGCATTAATTACGAGTGCAGAAGCTGCAAAGTAAGCTACTTTAAGCTATGAAACAACCTCCCATTCCTAATTCTGGCTTCTGTATTCTGTGTTCTTTCATCTTCTTGAGCAGCACACAAAAACACTAAGGAATTTTATTTCACAGTGTACAGGAGAATCTCAGCTGACTCTGGCTAATCACATTCTCTGCAACTATTTATGAGAACTGCCATGACACTCATAATGATCCACAGATGAGGTTGTGACTGAAATCTCAATGAAGAAATGTATAACATGCACTAATATATGTTGTATCTTCCCTTGCACTTAAGCTCATTTTTCTGAGCCAAACTCTTATTTAAAATTGCCTCTTTTTTTCATTTATTTGTTGTGGAAACTGAGAACATATATCAAAATCTTTGTCTAAAACTTTAATAAAGATAAGCAAGGTGGGAATAAGTAGAATTGAACTAGATTCCAAATTCAATTGCATTCTTTATTTCTATTACAACACTTGATTAGCTTCATAGACACCTTGACTTCCTGAATTTAATACTTAACAAGCTAATGGATGATACACCTTCTCTTCCAGTGTAGATTTTTGTCTTCATGACACTTCAAGAGCTGTGCTTTCATGTCTATTTGGTTTAACTTCTTCGCTGCATGCAACTTAGATCAGAAAATGTTACTGAGTAGAAACACAGTAACTTCTCTTCCCCCAGCATCATTTTTTATTGTTCATCAACCCAGAAAGCAAGCTTTGAGCCCATCGGCTCTCCAAAGGTCATGGTAAAGCCTAAATACTGCTGCTATCAATACATGCTGCTATCAATCTACAAAATAGGGAACTTGTCTAGGATAATAAAAATGTTTATTTTCATGCCATACATCCACATCCCAAACATGGTGCACACACTGAAGAACCACCCATGTGCCAGGCCAGAAGTATTTTGGTGTCATAATTCTGTGATTTGAAATAGATGATTTTATTCCTGTCCTTGCTTGACCCTGAGGATCAGCAGAGCACAAAAACACTGTGCCTGCCATTCTTGATCTTTTCTAGTACTTGCAGTTGATCAAAGCGCCGTTGATCAAAGCCAAGCCATATTCTTTTTGTGCCTTATTTGAAATGGCCTGCTAACAATCACTTCTGATGTTAAATAAGGTGCACCAAGGGGAAAATGACAATGTGTGTTTCTCTGTAAAAGCTCTATGCTTTTTTTCCCCACTGTTTCACTTCCTGTTCCTATTTGCAGTACGGCATCTCTAAAATAGCCATGAGTAGTCAGTGTTTTAAGTAGAATAAGACTCTAAACTATCTCATCTTTTCATAAAGTTTTCCACTGGTAGCAAATGGGTATTCCCATCTACATGATAGAAAAACCCACACTGCATTACACACTGAGACCCTCTTCCTCTCCTTCCTCTTCTTTCTGTCACTTTCTTTGCAGTAGGAAATACTTAGGTCATGCAAACTCAAAAGTTTGGGACAGCAGACCTTGCAGCAAGTACAAGCTAACATTGTTGGACATAGCAACTCTGTCCCTCTTTATGACACACCATCATCTGATAAAGACTTATTCAAAGAATTTCTTAATAAAATTACTGCATTTTGTTATTCTAGCAATTTATGAATGGCACCTGTAGACAATCCTTAGACTAATGAAAAAACTCAAAGTATAGAAATAAGCTATAACTTGGTCTTTTTGCTCAAAAGTTTGATGAAGAAAACTTTCTGGTCAGTACTAGGAAACTAAAACAGCTCTGGTTTGTTACAGCAAGGAACCTCTGGCTCGTTTCTGACTCTTCCTTCCTACACATGGGGGTTCTTCTGGCAACCCTGAAAACATTTTCAGCCTGTCATATTCACAGCTGCTGTTAGCTTTCAAATAGGTTATTAACTAGACTACTGTAGTGAATCAGAGAGCTTAAATTGTCAAGAGTGCATTTAACTGCCAATCTTCATACTTTTTTTTAAGGAAGTACTTTGGTAACTTGGCTTATTCATCAACATACAGAACACTTATTAAAAGAAATGGGAGGTGTTACCTCTTTCCGCTGGCATGAGAGATGAAATTACTTTCGCCCTCCTCCCATGCTGAGAAAATGAAAAAGCTGCCAGCTCTCTGTGTTATCTTGCTGCTTACTAACACCAAGTAATTAATGAATTCAGAGTTCCACAGTTGGAGATAGGTAATTTGAATATTCAAAAATCCACCAGCTACAGTTGCATTCCTATCTCAAAATGGCTCCATTCTCTCTTAGATGCACAGGAAGCTTTTCAGTTCTATGAGAAAACATGCATTTTCCCCATCCCTAAAACACAGAAGGATAATTAGACATACAAGACACTTGCATGTGATGATTCTTTCACACAGCCCTCCAGATCAGGTAAGGGCTTCACTTTAATCTGCAGCAAAGACTATCCCACACATGAAATTAGACAGCAGTTTGCTGGTCAGTGGCACAGAAAACAGATTTTAATAAACCAGGGCACCAGGAAGAGTGATTAATCAGCCATGACTGGATGATTAGATGGGAGTTAATAAGCTCATGATGCAATTTAGCTAGAACATTGCCTAACTGATGGGTATCTTGCAGACAGCATTTTCCTGAAAAATGAAGTTGTCAACTATTGGAGTAGAGGTTGCAAAATTAATTTTTTTCATATTAGAGAAACACTTCAGCTTTGAATTCACACACGTGTGCAACCAAATGCTTTCATTCTCCTAATGAGGCCTGACACAGATTTATGAGTGCACAAGTCTGAAAAACTCCCAGCCTTTATTACAATGCTTTACCACAATATTACTGAGACTTTTAAATAAAAGATAATTGCTTGATGGCTATTTTCTCATGCTGTCCATGAGTTATTTCTGTATCCATTTCAGTGCTTCTCTAACTTAATTGGATTGTGAGGGTGGGAGGAGGAAAAGGGAGGCCAAGGGAAAGATTGTGATGTTTGGAAGAAAGCACAGACATTCTAGAATGTTACTAAGGAAGGAAAGAAGAGACTGATATTAGTGTCAGTAAGCAGGCAGCAGTTCAATCAATTCTGCTCCAAAGTTAAGCTCTCCTGTTAGTAACAGGAATGAAACAAAAAATGTATAGAAATAATCAGTCTCACAAGATGTGCAAAAATATGCAGCAATTCCAAAAATAACAGCAAAAATAAAGCAAATAAAAGTGATTTTAAAAAGTAACAAAAAAGGAAAAATTTTATATTGATGCTAAAGAAACAGATACCTGTTTTTAATTGTTAATCAGTGGAAAAATCAGTGTCATGTTTATATTAGAAAGATAACGCAATAGTAGTCTATTTATTTGACTACACCAAGCTGCAGAACAAATGAAACTTTTAGTTAAGCACTTCCTCCCAGATTGAAGTCATCACTTAGACATGAGTGTAAGTTATGTGTTTGCATCTCTCTTTAATAATCACTTTCACAATCCCATTTTCAAGAAGTTCTTTACAAATTCCAACTACAGTACTGTTTCCTCATATTTGGCTCACTGAATCTGACTTCTTGATTAATCCAGTCTTGCTCTCAGTTTGAGGCAATCCAATAAGCCAAAAGAAAAACAAAAACTGATGGAAATTAAAAATCCACCCAGAATTAAGAAGAAAAGGAGGGAAATTTCCCTTTATGAAATACAGTTAGACTGTAAAAAGGAGATGGTTAGGAAATTTCCTAATTGCTTTAAAAACAAGCAGAATAAGCATGTAAGAAAGAATTTAGAAAATCCTTCCTACTCTACTATATTTAAACCAACAGTTAAATTTGTAGCCTTTGAACCCTCAAGAGATTTCCATGTCAAGTTATATGGAAAGCCCCTAAACACTATCCTATCCTATCCTATTCACAAAAGGTTAAAAAGAGTGGCCTTGGCAAAAGACATTGTGAATAAGACACTGAGGTAAAAAAAGAGGAAGAATAAGATGAGAGAAAAATGTTTTAGCATGTAACAAAATAGTTTTCATACTTCACTGATAAATTATATCAAGTAGAAATGATCAATTTTAACCATGAAGATCCACAAATCAGCTTATTTCATTAATCTTTTGCTTAAGCTTTTAGATCTTTGTGTTAAGGCATTATTTTTCTTTACTTTTTTACATCAAACTGATAGTCTTGAAGTCACAAAAATGATTGAATTTCACTGAGAAATGTTGGAAAAGTTACTGGAATTTCAGAAGAAATCTCAGTAGAAAGCTTATTGCATGTGCTATTTTTTCTCTCAGCCCATGCCATGGCATACATGAGTTGAGGGAGTACTCAGCAAATTGGGTAGGGTCAGACATCTGAGCTACAAAAAATTTTGTGGTCTCAAAACTCAGCAAGTCTGTTTTTCCACACAAAGGTCTCAGTTCCCTAAATACCTTTTATTTTATACTTTGCAGCACTTTGGAATACTCAAAGAGTCACATGAAGCACTGGAGTCTCATATTGATGCAGTAATACCAAGAAGGCGTACAGAAAGAGAACTGTGGTCTTCTCAGCCAAGGCAAATGCTGGCTGCCTAATATATTCCTCTGAAGATCTCCAAACCCACCAAGCCATTTCCTTAGGACAAAGGTTTTGTATTTCCCTAAGTAATGTATCTAAAAAATAGCGACATATGGCTGAGGAGAGAGAATAAGAAACCCCACCTGAAATTTCTTGGAACAGCCAAAAGATTTAATCAGTTACTGACACTATTAAAATTTGGGCAAATGCACAAGTTCTTTTGAAGAAGCCAAGCTATACCCAGTAAATCACTTATATTCTAACAAACAAACACCACCTGGAAATGGAATTTTACAGGAAGAACTATACGCATGAATATCCAGATAACTAAAATAGTTTGTTGCCAAATGACCTACATATAGACTAGACTATGTCAATTTACCACATTAAATAATCACCACTAAGAAAACATCAGGATTTCCAAATTTGTCGCTTTCCTTCTGCTATTTGCGTACCATTACCTTCTGACTCATCCCAATATTTTTTTAAATAGAAACATCTTTCCAAAAAAGTGAGTGTTCTGCATATTTGTCAACAAACTGTCAGCTATCAAAGGCTGCTTCAGGAGTGGAAGCTACCTGTACCACCACAATTACCAGCACATTCCACTCCATCAGCAGTATCTGCAGATACTGAACAAGCATAAACTACAAAAATCATATACAACAATACAGGACTCCCCAAACTGAAGCAGATGACAACAGCCAACATAATTAGAACACAGGTTTACTAGCAGAAGCCTGAATACTCTTTGTTCAAGTTTCTTTTCTTTGCTCTGCTTACTTAGAAGTATGTTATTTCCATAAAGAAAAATAAGGCTTGAGCTTTCACCCGTAACATATCAAGAAGGAAATCAATGCCTCATCTATTTATACACAGAGGGAATGACTATTATTTAAAAGACTAAAGGGCAACTAACTGCTGAACTAGCAAATGCTAAAAAGACTGTAGCCTAGGCAGAAAGGGGAGACTTCAGGGGAAGGGAAGACAATCTTGAGACCTCAGTAACTATCATGTTTGACAAAAAAAGATTTATAGATCAAGATCAAAAATCTAACAATGTGGAGATAATACCTCCCCTTCTCACTTACCATGTTGACAGTACTGTAAAACAGGGATTTCAATTTGCACTTGAAAAATGAAGGACAGGTGCATACAAAGAGGTCAGGGAGAGTCATAGAGAGTATATTCCCTCTTTTTAAACCTAAATGTGGGCATGTGTATGCCTATACATGTACATTTATCAGGCATGCTTTTGAAGAGGAAGAAGTCAATCCAGAGCAGCTGTAGGAACACAGCAGGAGCCTTAACTGCTGCTGAGATCCTGCAAACACTCCAAAATGGATCCTGCTGGCGTGGGACCCACTCCCCACCACAGAGGCCAGAGGCAGCTCAGCAGGCTGGCTGCACAGGATGCTGTGGGCAGGGGCAGCTCCCTTCCCTGTCCCAGAGCCTGCAGTCCTGAATGAACCTTGAGGGAACAAGTCTCTGCTCACAAGAGTGGCCACTCAAACACTAAAAAACTAAAATTCACATTTAGGAAAAGCTGAGTGATCCTGACACACATTGAAGCATGCCCATGGTGTATAAGTGGATGATCCTACCACTCAAAAAGGTAAGTTGGCGCTCCTGTGAAGAGCAAGAGTTCACTGCTCACTCAAGGGTATCTCTGCTGTGCTCAGGTCCCAGAGCCAGTTACAAATAAGGCACCTGGAGGCCAGGGACAGAATCTCACCTCTGCCTACAGAGCTGCTCCCCGTTCTCATCCTCTTTTACCTAACACCCGTTGTCTTAAACCCCTCCATTTCTTTCACTTCCCTCCCCTCCACCCCCACTCAAGAGTTCTTACCATCCTGATAAGTAATTAAAAAATGGTAATTCTCTATGATAAGACAGAATCAAAATCTAGGTATGTTAACTTTAGACCTGAAACAGTGTAGCTCTTAAACTGTAGTGCTTTATTGGAAGGCTCTTGTTTCATTATAAGAAGTGAAACAAAGTATCTGATGATTCTCCAGCAAAACATTACAAAACCAGAAACCTTCTTCGTGAATCAACACTACCACAGTCACCAAGGAATAGCTGGGCATCAAAAGGAATAATTTCTCCACAGATGAATGGTTACTCCAGAGAGAGATTAATTAACACTTGTTCTCACTAAACCCATTACTTTTGCTAAGACATCATAGATTTGCTCAGTGATATAGCTACCATGGATTCAAAATTCCTATTGCCCTGGGGAGATGCAATTACAGACATGCAGATGAAACCTCAGGAGTAACATCCCAATCCAGACCTGCTCAGCAACAGAGTTAGTTCATTGACAGTCACCAAGAAGTCATGAGTGGTTATCAGCAGCTCTGACAGACACACTATAAAAGCAATACAGAGATGAACCCACCCCCAGCAACTCAATTCCTTACCATTTCCTGTTCAAGACAGGAATCCAGTCTGTTGAGGCCAGCACCATCTCACTACACCAGTTCTATCTCTTCTTTTAATGCTACCCTTGCTGGCATTGTTCAAGTGTTATCCCTTTGGGGAGGACCATTCACATCTAAACTTAAACAATATGGAAGTTTATGATGCATACAGTGCACCATTAGAATCAAAAGCACCCCAAGGTGCTGAACCCTGTGGGATAAGGAGAGTTAGGAACAAATTTTCATTACAAAAATCTTGACTGAAATTGAGGATTAGGGTGGTTTGTGGTTTTCTTAAATTACCACAGAAGGTATGGGCAACTCCTGGAGGTTGAGCACAGTGAGCACATTTCAAGAGGGAAAATCCCAAGTGTAATCTTCCAGCGCCAGCTGCTGAGATCCAGTGGAGCTGCCTGATAGGAGACTAGTCTCTTGCTACACCGTGCTGCAGACACAATTAACATTTTCCACACTGCCAGCCTCTGCAGCACTGCTAGGCATTTCCTCCACTGATAAAACTTTACACCACCCATCAAAATACTCTTAAAATTTGCTTTTATAAGTCACAGAGTTGGAAAAAAGGATCCTTCCTTTTTTTCAGTTTTGAACCAACCTAGCCAAATATTTCAGGAAGCTATCCCTATAAGAAGTCATTACAAGACAAATGGAGCTATGAAGAATTTTCATATATATTATGAGACACTTATTGAGTATAAGAAGTCTGTTTTAAAACACTGAATAATTATTACTTCCAATCTCAATATATTGGACAAAAGTAAAAGTTATGTTTAATTTAAGGTCTTGGGCTTTACAAATAATTCATCTTACAGCTGTTCGCATTGCAAAAGAAGAGAATACAATGTTTGAAAACCACTTGATCCAGGCCTTGTCTCAGCTGAGAAATTAAAGTAAAACTGCATTTTGTACAATCAGTAGTAGTAGAATTGTAGCAGACAAGAATCATATATAATCATGAACAATTTAATACCTCAAAACACTTTTGACTAAGCTAAAGTATAAGGTTTTTGTGTTTTAAAAAATTATGCTTTTACAAAAAAATTTAACAAATTTAGGGCAAACAGAAAAATGTCACTGTTTTATGATGCAGACTTTCACACGTCTGTAACTTTTTCAACATCAAATCTTCCTCACGCAACACACAGGTGAAAGGGTGGTCACTTACTATTTTGTTTCATTCCAGCTTGTTGTGCAACCCTTGCACTAAAACTTGATTAAAAAAACTCTTCTAAAGACAAAACAATTAAATGCTATCCATTTTATGATATTCACAACCATAAACGTTACCTAACAAATATTAATTCAATCTCCACATTACCCCAGAAGACATATCAATAGATTTAAAGAACCTACTAAAATCAGTGTACTACACAAAGCAGGGAGGTTAGTCTGAGATGCCTAGGACCCAATTTCTAACATTATTTTATGTGTAGCTTTCATCAGCTATGGTCCTCAAAACATGCATTAATCAGTCCTGAGGTATGAAGACAAAATCAGAAAAAAATGCAAGTAGCTTAGCTTACTGATTCCAACTGCTTATCTACACTGGCCTGGTCTAAAAACTCAGTGTGTTACTAGCTTTGTCAAGACATCTGGTAGCATTAAGAAAATGAGTGGTTTAGGAGACCATTGCAGCTTTACATAGGATTGAGCAGCAAAACTGAGACTTTTCAACACTCTAGAACAGCATCTGAATGTGAGGATTTGGTGGGGTTTATCTTTCCATCATTTTGCATGAATAGCCTTTAGCACATCAATTCCAACTGCTGATAAAAAAGCAGGGGGGATTTGCTTCTGAAAACAAATTTAACTGTATCATATTCAATTTTGCTGTGCCTAAATTTTATTTAAAAACCCCCAAACTCTTTGAGGACCTAACATAGAATCTTTACTGAAAAGAATCAGTGTGTTGCCGTATTTTATTTTAACAAGCTACAGCTTATAGATGGCAAAGGGTTAATACCTATACAATTTACACGTAAAAGGCATAAAAACATCCAATCCCCTTCTTTTTTTATCCATGTAAAAAAGCCACACAGTACACCTTGAGTTCCTCATTCTAATCTCTCTGCCAGTACTTCTCAGCTGTCCTCATGGCAGCTCAATACATAAAAGTGTCACATTCAGTGACTTCTACATTGCTCATATTCTGTCAGCAACTTCTGTCCAACTCTTCTCAGTTTGTTTCCTAGGACCACATGGAATCTGATCCAATTCTTGCTTTAATCCTCACTTTTCCATTCTGCTTCAATAGCAGAATTGCATTGGCTACAGATCTCCCTAAGTTCAACTGCAACAGTGCCTAAATATTCCAAGAACATCATTCCACAATCAGATTTTTCCTTCCACGACCAATGTTCTTCTTCAGATGGGTTAGGAGAACACCCAAAAGTATCAAACTTTTGAAAGAGGTCTGCTTTCAGCTCTGAACCTCCAGCTCTCTGGAAGACCAACCCTCAGGAGCCGATAGTGGTATGGATAGAGTTTCACATCTTCCTTACCAACCAGGAGGATAGGCTAGAGCTTCCAAGCATAACAAATCTTCATGGCATACAGTATTAGAATAGCACAGTTGCTGGGCAAATAAATATTGGGGAAAATACAGCAAACTGCACACTGAAGCGTTCAGTAGATAATATAGCAACTGAGATCAATTTGCAGGAAACTAAAAAGGGATTTAACCCTACATTTCATTTTACCTAATTGTAAACAAATTTCAAGCATACTAAGAAAACAGATAGCCAACTTTTTTCCCCTGAATAATGAAGTCTAGAAAGACAAATACCAAAAAAAAAAAAAAAACTTCAATTTTTCTCAGAAATAAAAAAACCAAACAAATACAGGGTTGTCTGAATAAGCACCAAAAATCATTTCAATATAAATTCTTGAGATTCCTACACTCTCCTGATTTATTCTAGTTCCTAGTTTATGTCATTCAAAACAGAAATTGTAACTACTTATATATTCACCTTCTTGCTACAGGTGACATGCAAAGAAATCCTTACTTATTTCACTACTACATTTTTTCTAGTAAGCAATCAGAAAGCCGACACTTGAAGTAAAAGGACACAGAAGCAGCTGAGAGAAATCCATTGGGTTCCATTGAGGATAAGTGAGTTTGCTGCATCTGTCCTGCCAGAGTCATTAAAACACAATTCCAAAGGAAACACATTACACTCCAAGTGCAGATGATTTTACTAGCAAGCAGCTCATGTAGCATGAAGCCTAGCCATTAGAAAAGGAATTGAATGTTCCAAACACTTCGTTGATAAAATCGGAGAAAACAAATACCAACAAACAAAAAACCTACAGGAGTCTCATACTCCTATATATCCCTGAACAAAAAAAGCCCATGCATACACCTCGTCTTGGCAGAACTAAGCACAGATCAAGAAACAGCAGCTCCAGAAGCTCTCACCAAAATAGATGTCTCTTACTCTACACCCTCCAAA
The DNA here is from genome assembly GCA_013401135.1 of Cettia cetti. Lineage (NCBI taxonomy): Eukaryota > Metazoa > Chordata > Aves > Passeriformes > Sylviidae > Cettia > Cettia cetti. Next base: position 90,244 of record VZUI01042626.1, read on the forward strand.
TGATTTTCCTGTGGATGTATGGTACAACAGTAGAAATGGAATGGTGTGGCACTCACCAGCCTTCTGGTAGACCAGAGTGAAGAGAATGTTTTACCACTGCTGACAGAAACTAATTAAAGCTGCTGTAAAAGACAATTTATTAATAGCATTCTCGATCACTCCAATGGGATGGTGCAGTTAAGAACAATTCTCTGTTTGGGATAGAAGGTGTCCCATCTGCACACAGATGTACACCACGCTGGCATGTGAAAGCAAGTCACACACTGCTGTATTTGTATGTGTTGTATATAAATAAACATGTGGGGATGCAGAATTTGTTTTATCGGTTTTAGATATGAGTTCAGGAATTTTTTTATTGTAACTTTAGTGTAGTTTTAGTTACCCTGCTTTGGGCCTCCTACCTTGGAATTTGTTACTATCATAGTTTGATAAGGGTTTCTATGACTACTTTGGTCTCTGCCCAGAGACTGCTTCCCATTGGTTCTTTTATGTATTCTTTTTCCCTTTGTCCATCATGGAATTTACCTCCAAGGTCAAGTTGCCCTCAGAGAAGATTCAGCCAGCAGTCGGCAGAGTCCTTTGAGACCACTCCCCAATTTACCTCCGATTTGTTAGAGTTTAGGTAATTTCGTTGGCATTTGTTACTTTGTAAGGTATCATTGGTTGTCAACTTGTAACCACCCCTTGCACCCCTTCTGGACAAAACCCCCCTGCAGCCCTGGTTCGGGGTCTCTCTGGAGGCACCGGACCAGAGGCAAAGGGGTTCCCCTGTGACCCCCCAATAAACCTCTGTTTCCCAGATATTTCTGAGAGTCCCCTCTTTCAAACCACAGCCGTGACAGTGTAAGTCAAGGTGCTGCAGAGCCAAGAACTCACAAACAG
>VZUI01042627.1:0-39103 GCA_013401135.1 Cettia cetti
GCGGCCGCACCCGGGGGGCGAGCGGGGCGGGCGGGACCGGCGGGGCGGAGCGGGGCCGGGCCGGGCGGGACCGCGCCCCGGAGGCACCTGGGGCCGGGCACGGCGGGGCAGGGCGGGGAGGGCGCACCTGCGGGGATGTGCGGGCGGCGGGGGGACCTGCGGGGCGGGACGGAGTGCGGAGCCGGCCCGCGGGGTGGTCAGGCTGGAAGGGATGGCGGTGGGTCAGCCCAGAGCACCGGGCGCGGGGTTGTCTCCAGACGGTTCGGAATGTCCCCGGTGAGGGAGACCCCACACCCTCTCTGCACAATCTCCTCCAGTGCTCAGCCACTGCACGGAGAAGAAGTCCTTCTTCATGTCTAGGTGTAAGTTCCTGGGCATCAGTTTCTGCTCATGGCCTCTTGTCCCATTGCTGGGCACCTCCAAGTTGCACCTGGCTCCATCCCCGTGGCGCTCCTCCTTCAGACCCTTTAGATACTTGGTGCTACACCTTCATCCATTGATGAGATCTGCCCTCTTCACCAAGAGCAGAGCTCTGAGAGGCTGCTGGGAGAAGCACACTCCATGACAAACTGTGCAGCTGCCACCACTCACTTGGAGACAATGTACTGTTATTTTCTATTATTTTTAAAAGTTGCATCATTGAAAAAAAAAAAAAAAAAAAAAAAAAGAACCACTATACAAAGATTAAGGTGCCTGGGAAGCAAACACAGCTGTGGCAGGTACTGGATGCTGAACATTGATGTCCATTGAGGGGCTGATTTTCACACAATGGCTCACACAAACTGAGCCAAACACAGCACCAAGTTCTGGTCCCTACTGATATGGTTGTGCTATTACACACTCCTTTCTACAGAAAACTTCAGGAAAGGATCAAAGATCCAAATAACCTAAAAGAAAACAAGTGAATGGGACTGGTCCAGGCTGGAAAACAACACAGAACTTGTTTCTGATGATTTTGGGAGAAGTGTCCCTCGCCTCATGATCTCCCCTCTGTGCCAGAGAGTTTTCCAGTACGTGTCTCAGTCCAATCTCACTCAAAATCTCCCTTGTCCCACAGTCACACAGTGAAAATAAACAGTAACTATGTCAGCTTAAGGTGCCTCTTTGCTCCAGTTGGCACAGGAGCTGGAGAGCATGATGGAAGCTGAGGTGAGATGGAGGTCATCTCCTCCTCCTGCCCCTTCACCAGGAATATCGTGGTAACCAGTCTGGGGCGGTGGATTAGACAGATCTGAGATATTTTTGCTTCTAAAGCATTTCCTGTCTTTAAACATTAAATAAGTTCCCAGGCATGGAATTTCTCCTCCACCTCTCTCCATTTCCCAGCACGCTTTACATTATCACCTTGCTGAATATATTATGATAAAATTTCAAGATCTTATTGTAATGGTGCACCTGACACCTCCCACTGAGTATATTCAAATGAAAGAGCTGGCCACAGGTTTACAATGGTCCCAGTGGAGTAGAACACATAAAACATGCTGTGCATGGCAGATAACAGGAGAAAAATACAAAATTGCTGGGCTATAATTTTATTATCAGCCCTCAACACCCTGAACAGATAAACCTGACTGTTTTCAGTGGACTACCTGACCATAAAAACTGACATTTCATTTGCTGTGAGGGGAGAGAAATAAATACAATTCTCTAGCAATTACAAGAGTTGTTTAAGAAATAAAAACACAACTTTCACCATGAACCTTGCATCACTGAAAAGAGGTTTGTTCTGGGTTTCTGTAGAGTTCGGATTTCACCCTGGGGATTTATAGTTTCTGGGTATGATCAAAGAAGAAGAAAAAAATGTGACACTGCTTTGCATGACTATAAATGACATGCATCTAAATTTGAGTTGGCATTAGGCAGGGGACACCAGTCTTCCCTGGCCTGTAGGCAGCAATGCTGATCAGTTAACATGCTCAGGCATCATCATCCTTTGCTCCCCGAGCCAATGAAGATCCCAGCCGTGATGCTCATAAACATCAGAGAGTCCTGCAAGGCAGCTCGTTCCATGTGCAAACACACCATGCAAAACATCAGAGAAAGCTAAAGCTCCACAGCCAGCAGTGGAGTAAACAATGCTGTCAGAGGGGGGCTCTCCTCCCCCCTCTCCCTAGCAAGTCCCACCTCAGATGACCAGAAGCACAGATTTCCTCAGAGACAGCCACACTGCAGTCTCACTGGGCTCTATCCTCCCCAAGCTCTCAGGCTGGATGCTCCCAGCAATTGTTTTATGCTGATCACTTTTGTCAGGTTCTTAACAGGTCGCTATTTTCCCCTACTAGTTTGTATCCATCTGTTCTAATTGTGTTCTACCCACATGAGAAACTCCTTATTACCTAGGAATACAAGGAAATACAAGACCCAGCAAAGGTTGTCACCCTGGAGCAGCACTGCCCTGCAGACACCAATAACCTTCCTGGGGAGGGATCTCCAGCGTGAAGAGATCAGCTACAGACCCTCACTCAGGGGTCAGGATTGCTCTCAGAGCTGCCAGGCAGAGTGGGAAGCTGCTGCTCCACACCAGCAGTGAGCTACTGCTCTGCTTTCCCCACACTGAGGTCACAAAAGGAGAGCCCAGGTTTCACCAGGATGTCTCAGCCCACACCTGCATGCAAGCACGGTGTCTGTCCACTGTCCTGATGCCTACATGCAAAGATGTTGGATGTTCTTGTTTCGACTCATGAGCGTATCTATTGATTACTATTTTTCAGGAGTCTATTTTTTCTAATCCTGAATCCTTCTTTTCCAATGAACTTTCCTAGGTTTTTTTCCCCCAAAAACTGTGCTGTCATGGCCATCATGATAGAGTCTAGCTGCACACAGAACTCACACAGTTGTGGCTGCCCCATTTCTGGAATTACCCAAGGCCGGGTTGGATTGGGCTTGAATCAACCTTGTCTAAAGGAAGCTGTCCCTGCCTGTGTCAGGGTTGGAAGGAGAGGTCCCTTCCAATCCAAACCATTCCATGGCTCTGTGATTCTGTGCCTACTGGTTACATGACTGACAGGCATGCAGGAGAAACAAGCCCTGTACTAAAATGCCACCATGTTTGTTTTGCCATCTTTGTTAGAGCAAACTCTTCATCATGTGGGACATTTGTGGCCACTGAGATGAGCAAATGATTCACAAAAGACAGAGAGGTGTCAATCTAGATTACCTTCCAGTTTTATTTTTGTTCAAAATAAATTTGTATAATTTATACCACCATAAAGCTACATATGGTTGGATGACTGGAGGCAGAGTACTTCCAATGTGAAATGGTGCAGGGAGGGCTCATTTTAATCGATATTCAGTGAATATGCATAGTAGAATCAGAGCAGAATTTTCCTTTGCTAACGCAGCATTCAGTTTCTGCAACTGTCCATTCCTGCTTGGCCATTTCTGGGACCACTTCTTGCCAAATTAAATACTTGTTGGGTTACTCAGGATACATATAAGCACTCTACAGGATTCTTCCAGCTCAATCTTTATGCTCCCTATGTTTATCCTCACAAAGAAGTTTCCCTCTTGTGAGGCACAGAAGCCCTTTGCCTTCATTTCTAGTGAGGGATGATGAACCACATGCTGGGTGAAACTCTTTGCAGAGAAGTCTTCTTAGAAACCCCTTTACAAATGACCCTTTTTAGAATGAGCTGGTAGTTTTTAAAATCCATCAGGTTCATCTTTGTCACAAGTTGAAGAGGCCCCAAAGTGAAATTATGCTCCAAATTTGGTTGTGCTCCATACATAACACACGGCTGAGGATGCTTTTCTTTCTCATTACATTTTTCACTCAATAACCTCAAGGCATTTTGTGAATTTATGTAATTTGTCTAAAGAGTTCAGCAACTGTTACTCAGTTGTAGCAGGATGAGACCACTGATTGACCAAAATATGAGCAACTTAAAAAAGGACCTTGTGGAAGGGTTCCTCTAGATTCAGTGGAGTTGCAGGGAGGTGCTCAGCTGGTATCAAATCCCACTGGCACACCTATCTGTACATTACCTAAACCTGTGCAATACTGTATAATTTGAGGCCAAATCCTTTCAGCTGGCATGACTGACCACAGCTCTTTGATAATCTTTGTATCCTCCCCACCAGAAAGATTCTTTGTGCAGAGAGGAGACTGTGAGCAGAGAGAGCTGGTGCCCCTCAGGTTTGGGATGAGGGCACATCCTGAGGTCTGAGGACATTGCTCAGCTTCCCCACAGCTGCAGCACCTTCTGCACTTGCTGTGACTTCCACAGTCAGGGAAGAGCAGGGTTATGAAGTAGCAGACAGCACTGCAATGGCAGCTGACAGCAGATCCCCTCCTGCACCATCCTCTTCCCCCCTCCACCCCAGATTTTAAAAAGCTACTCTCATAAATAGAAACTCCGAGGACTCCTTTGTCTACTTCCACAAAATCTGAAGCTGACTACAGTGTTCTGAGGAATGGAAAATGCTAGTCTAGCATGTTCCCAAAAGCATGTTTCTGCATTTCTAGCCAGTGTTCAGAGCTGTTGGAATGGAGTTGCTTCAGCGTGATGGTTAATTGCATTTTTCAGTGACACGTGGCACGGGCTATACCATGTCACTGGTTATTCTGTTTATGGGTAACTATATTCAGCTGACATGAAAACTCATAAGTAACACATACTGGTTGACTTAGTGTAGTTCCTCTATTAATTCCTGATCCTTAAGGACCTGAAAGTTCACAGAATAAAATTCCACTGTTTCACCAGTTTTCTCTGTTAAATTCTGCTTTCTGCAGAAGTCCTAAAACATGGTGTTAGTATGGAAGTCATATCCTCAGCTCAGAAAACCCACAGTTTTCAGTTTGCATCCTATAAATTCTGGCAAACTCCTTGCAATAAAGAGTAATTGTTGTGGAATAGGTTTCCACCACCATATTTAGAGTAATATTGTCTGTCAATAGGCCCCTAAATTCATTTCACATAGCTTTTTAATCACAACCCCTGGAAAAGGAGCTCCATCCAGCATTCCTGCTGCACCCTAACTCCGTGAAATCAAAGAAACAACGTTTACATTTTTTCCTCACCCAATTTGCACGTAGCACTGGGCTGTTACAGTCCCAAATAAATGCTTTTGATTACAAATATTATACACAATTTTCTGCTTACATGCATTTCTCTGTATTGCACAGCATGTCCATCCTAATTTGATTAGTTCTACACATTTATTTGTGCTAGCTGGACATCCCCTTTTCTGGCATGGAGTATGAAGTTCCAGCTATCCTGCTGACTTGTTGCCATTGTCCTTGCTCTGTCCTGCGACACCAGAGATTTGGGCTCAGCAGCGGAACTAAACTCACCTTCCAAGCAATGTTCTGCATTTCCCCGGCCATCTCTGCTGTGGGCTGCTGCTTAGATTTTAGAACAGATTAACTGACTTGCATTTCTAGTGTCACCAGCAATTTTTGCAAGGGGGAGGGGAGCCAAGGAAGCAAGACAGACAACTTAAAAAACTTTGCAAACAGCATTCGCTTGGCTCGGGTCCAAACGTCACAAGCTGCTGCCACGGTGTCCCGACCACTCTGTGGCTGGAAAGTGAACAGGGGGAAGCTGCAGCTCAGTACTCAGGGGCTCTGTCACACACCCAGACCGAAATTAAATGAAAATGTCCATCACTAATAGAGGAAAAATAGAAGCTGTCATTGTGGGTGGCCCGACGAAGGCTTTGCAAGCACTACATTTTAGAAGAGTTTTCCTGGAAATGTGCCAAGGGTAATTAAAGCACAGGTACCTCCAAACTCACAGAGCTCTAATAAAAACAATTATGCAGTTTATAATGTTGTGCATGTGCCAAAATTTGTATTTATACAATGGATCAAAAATGGCACGGGAGAAACTGTGCAGTCCAGCAGGTTCAAAGATCCACTTTGAAAATGCTTTTTATAAATAGTGATTTGCACTCTACCCGGAAGGCTGGGCAGCCTGCAGAGTCACAAAGACACAGTTAAAACCCCTGCAAATTACTTCTAAGACACTAGGATTGGTTTCAGACGTACTCTGGCATCACGTGCAGGAAGGAAAGCTCAGTCCCTGTTACAGTCAGTGAGCATCTGCACCCCAGAAAAGGATAAACCAGGCCAAGAAACGAAATCCATATGGAAGTTTCAACCTCTCTCTTCCATGTTAGGAATGTTTGAGATTATTTCACCCCCAAAACAAATGGCATTGAGATGAAAAGCTTCCTCATTCATTTCTTATTGATTCTTCTTTTCACGTCTGTAAACAAGACATATTTGTTTCATCCAACAAAGACTTAAATTTGTGCTTTTCTCCCCCATTCCTGGTAGTGTTGCTTCATCACACCCAAGCCTGAAATATTATCTTGCTTTTTCATTTTATTACTGGACTGGAAAGGTGACTCCTGCTGATGTGACTAGTTCCCACAAGCGCTGGCATCAGCTTGAAGATAAGATCTCTGATAACAATTCTCCCACTTCTATCCAGTTAGTTTCAGGGTGGGAGTCTGAGTTCTGGTGTGAAAATTTCGGGACTTAATTTTCCACAGTACCAAGAATTCACAGCTCCAGTTGGGATCAAGAGGAACTGAACCGCCAGAGCATTTCTGAACATGGATCCCTGTATGCTTTTGAGCAACATACTCCATGAAGAATGTTGCTGGGAAGATTTAGTCTCTAGTCCTTTGTAAACATGTTTCTTCTTTTATTTGCTACTCATTTCATGGGCCAGTCAAAGAAAATTGGCTTCTCTTTTCTCTGAATTTCATTATTTGCAGATTTTTTTAATACAAGATAATGCTTCTTTGGCTGGCTCCTGGGATTCCTCTATTAAAAACTTCCCTCCCTTCTCACATCAATGAGCCTTTGTTACTTCAGCCTTCTTGCTGGGAGCACAGATTGCAAAGGAGCTCAGGAGCCTTTTCAGTCCCTTCTGTGGAACAGTTGCAGCATACTCACAAATCCTTTGTTTTACCATTCTCAATTAAGTATCAGCCCATTTCCTATGAAAATTAGGTGGTTTTACTTCTGGTACTGTGTGTTCATCTTCCCTTGGTAGGTGTCTGCCCAGACCCACCACCTTCATGTCTTTCTTACCCGAACTGGACGTCTGTGGGGGAATTTTAACTACAGCTTGGCAAACAAACAGGAAAAGGTCTCCCAGAGAATTATGGAGCTGTTCCATATTTGCTTCTATAAGAAAGGGTTTGCAGCACCATGCAATACTGCACAAAGAAGGTGTTGTCTAAAAGATCTGCACAGATACTGTTTGCTGTGCACTGAAGGACTCTAAACTCTTGTTCCATAACAAGAGTGGGATTTGTGTCAGACACTGGAACGTCATGTCTTTTGAGGACCAGAGCTCATTACTTGAGGACTACACTGCACCACAATGGCAGTGAGCAATCACAGCTTTGGCATTAACTCCCTTCAAATTGCTTTATACTCTTTCAGCAGGAAAACAAGGCCTTTGTGACCTACCTTTTATTTTTCTGCAAAAAGATTTATTTCTTACCACTAATTTTTATGCCAAAAGATGATGAGAACAGACGAAAAATATGGTAGCAGTAGTGGTGGAGGACTCCTTGAGATAGGTGCTGAACACATGCAGAACAGAAAACTGGTCTCTATCCCAAGAGCTCAGCTTACAGTTTTTAATTTGCCACAGCCTTCTTTGCATTCTTAATTTGCAAACAAAACTATTCCCTGACTGTGGTGTTGATTTCCAAAGTGATTTCGGCATGTTGAGGAATCAAACAGCTGGTTTACAAATTCAGTATTGTACCAGTTGCTGTGAAAACATTTAATAATATCTTACTCTGCATGTGTACCGAGTGGGAAATGTTTGATTTTTGCCTGTTTTCAATAGAGCAGGATGTTGGGAAGAAAAAGGAACTAGTTCATTTTATGTTGTACCTCTGTAACACTGAAATCAACAGCTATTCTTAAACTGAATTTAGTAAGGCAAGATTTGGGCCTTTATGGTGGCATGTTAGGAAAAGTGCTGCAGTGAAGCATGGATGAAAGGTAGCTGGGAGGGTGATTTCCAGTCTTATTACAGTAAGAAAAATATTAATGAAAATTAGAGTCCTGAATGTTGAGGTTTTCCTCGGCAAACCCTTATGTACAAGCCTAATTCCAGATATGTTTATATTTGCTGGGAGGTGCTTTACAATCAAAATCCTTCCCTTCCTCCCCTTTAAGGAATACCAGATACTGGACAGTGCTGTTGTTTTGCTCCATGGATGAACTCTTTAATACTGTTACATTAACAAAAGTGATTTCATGGCCATTTCAATAATTTTACCTTTAATGAGAGCAGGAGATTTTTTTGCTTAAATTTAAATGAGATTTAAACCTTGGCAGGGCAGACACATCAACATTGTGCTAGAGCTTCATAACAGAAACTCAAACTGATTAGTCTATTTGAAGGTAGCTTGACTAGTTTTTCCCCATGCTTCCAGGATAATTGTACTGAATTTAGCAAGAAGAACCTCTCTGGCTCCAGCTCTGCCCTTCCAGCCTTCATGGAAAAAAACCTGGAGTCCCACAGCAGGACATGCACAGGATCTTCCAGAAAAATATGGAAGGCAGCACGTCAAGGACCCAGCCAAGGTCAGGCAAAACCCATTTTCAGTCAGAATTCTACAACTGACGTTCAGGACTTGAGTTATCTTGGCCTAATTTCATGATCCAGTATAAAACAGAATTAAAAGTAAACAGAAGATTGTGACAGGCAAAATATCCACTAGATTGACAAATCAGTTTTATTTTTTATGGCCTTTAATGGTCTAAGCTTCAAGATTTTTTTTTTTCAGTATCTATCTTTTGTTTCCCCTTGATTATATATATACACTTGTGCCTTGTTCATCTGTAATCCCACGCTCAGGGTGTCAAGAGCAGAAAGACATAAATGCAGCTCACATGAGTCAAATTTTCTCACTGCAAACTGAGGAAAATGGGCAGTTAATTATTAAGTCTCTGTTTTCCAGATACATTTTGTTCTGCAGCCTGTCTCATGACAGTATAGAGACAAGGAGAGCTGAAAGCAGATGGGTCTGGATGAGTGCCAGCCATCTGGGAATCCTTCACAAGTACCTGAAATAGAAGCAAGGTAGGGCATATTGAGGTGAGCAGCTTCCAGATTCTACCTGAAAGCTCCGTAGGTGGCCTAAGGCCACTTGAATCCAATCCAAAACAGGCACCTGGCTCTGGCCTGGATGCCTGCCAGTTTCATAGCATATTCTATCCCTGAATTATGGTGTCTGGACTTATTTCGTAGCTTATTGTTGTATGTCTTTTAAAACTAATTCCTCACTGAAAGATGTTTGAAATTTAAAGCTTTCTGCAGTTTCCCACTTTATTCTGGAGCTGCAGACACTTGTCTTATTGGGTCCAGGGCAAACCTGCTCTAAGGATTCCCTAAATAGAACTTAATGCTTTGGTAGCTGCTGGTTGTTGTTTTTGGGAGGAGGAAGGAAAGGGGGAATGGAAGCTTGTGTTATGGCTTTATCTTGTTGATAACTATGAGGAGGTATAATCTTTGTAATGCCAGAGTTGTCACTGAGTGCCTGTGTAACTTTCAAAGCACTTTTTAATAGGTGTAAAGGGGTGCATCTCCTTGCAGTGATTAAAGCTTGATTGTTTGTTAACTACAAATGTGGCTTGTAGAAGCTAGCCCCTGAATTATCACAGTGCTCTTATTACAGTCTTCCATATTTCAGTGAGATTCTTCTGACTTCTTCCTTATGGGCTGCCAGAAAAAAACTCTACTATGGAGCTTCATAACTATTGGTCTTCTTTGGAATACTAAGTCAGGCTTATTCATACTCCAAAACTCCAAAAGGAGAAAAAAAAATCATAAAACACAAATGTGAGTTGTATAGTCGATATTTTCTCCACAGAGGAGGACAATACTTAAAATACTTAAGGGAATATTTAGCAAGGGGTGATACAACTTCTGCCTGAGAGTCAAATGTTTAGCTTTTGATGTGGAAATATTTTAAGTGGACAGCGATACAGAATTTCTCAGTGCTACAAGGGCAGCTTAGATGATAATGTATTCATCTTTCTTCTTTCTATCAGGTCTGTCAGAATGGTTTGTATCTTCATGATTTTGTATAACCAGGAGATCTAATCCTTACCAGATGCCTGGACTTTATACTGCAGTGTTGCATATTCTTAATTATGCCGCTATCTACCCACCTCAGTACTCAGTTATCATTCTCACACTAAGCAGTCTGCTTAGTTAAACTTTGAAAGAAACAGAAAGGCAGACTTCTGCAAACTCTTTTCCTAAGTTAGGCAATCTCATGGTAACAAAAAACATGTTGCTGTTTAAACAGCACAGAAAGGAATTACCTGACCAGAATAAATAACAACTGCCTGCGGGTATGTTCCCTCTCAAATGTTGATTTCAAATTGCTGATCAAGTGTTAGATTAAGTGAATTACTTACAACTCTCAATTAATAAATACCAAAGCAACTTGGCTAAAAAACAACAGAGAACATGCAACAAAGAGAACAACGCCCACATCTGCAAAAAGTGGCTTGGAATGGTTTGTTAGAGACCAGGGCATTACACAGAGAGGAGATTTCTCCTGAATCGGGCTGAGAGCTAAACCAAGGGTCATCTGTTATTTCCCACCTAAAACTAATAAGCAGCTCGGAAGGATTTAAAGACTGTTGGGCCTATAGGAAAAAGGCAAAGAACTGCAAAGTCAGGAGAACACTTAACCTGAGATTTATGTGTTGTATCAACAGTAATGGAAAGCCCAAGAGAGACCAAGGGTTCAAGACATGAACCTATTATGTGTGTGTATGGAGTGTGGAATGTGGGAAGCTTAGGGCTACCATATTTCTGTCCAGGTTTTCCCAGACAAAATGAAATGCAGTGAGACTAATGTGTCTGGGATGCATCCTTGATTTATACCCATACAGTAAGCTCAGAGTGAATTGGATTTACTGTGCTCACACAGATCACCTACTCAGTGCACACACATTAGATCCCATTGCATCCCAAATGCATGAGATCCACTGTCCATATGCCACAGGACAGATCTGACCCTGTGCAATGGAGGTGTCTGCAAATGGCCTTGATCTGCTCCTCAGGTCACTAAACCTTGTCTGTACCTAGACAAAATATCGAGGTAGAAAAAGACAAAGTTCCTGGAAAAAGTCAGATGCAGTCCTAGGTAGACTGCATAAGTAGAAGCTTCATTTAATATGCTCAATGGTATCTTTAGAGAAATATCTGAAGATATCATTAGTATCAGAATTTTTTGAAAAAGAATGGTGTCCACAAATACTGCAAATTTTATTGCCCTGAGTGTCCACGGAGTGAGATTAGAAAAATATATCATTGTCGACTCCTGTTTACAAAGCAAGAGAAATATAAGTGCTGCTGTTCAAGAGGGGGAGATCCTCCTTAAAACATTAAAAGTCTAACAAGCAATTTTCTTTCCAGCCTAATATATGTGAATTGTTAATTTACACTAAAAATTCTGATCTTAACCATAGATTTTAAAGACTTTCAGTGCTTTTGGAAATGTACTTCAGTGTATTTATATTTTGAAGAGGCTCTGCAGCCCTCAGGTGGGCATGGTCCTTCATATTCAGTATTTTTTGGAACTTGTGCACAATGTGCACTTGCTGTGCATCTCCACATTCCCTGTCTTGGACGAAAAACTGGAGAGTTGAATGAAGAAGTAATTGTATCCTCAGCCATGTATCATTAATATTTCAGTAGAGTAAAGGCAAGAACAAGATGAGGAGCAGCTACTGCAGCATGCTCCAGTGTGGCTGAGCACAACCCAACCAGACACACTCTGTCACCTCTTTCTTGGACCAGGACCCAGGTTCTGCATGTACTGAGTGACTGGCAGCCACAGAAACACTCTAAGACATAGTCTGATTTCACTTTCCAATGTACACTGATGATCACAAAGCTACAGTATCACATCTGACTCCTATTTCTTTGGATTAAAAAAAAAAAGACCACTTTTCCCAAAAAATCTGCCTCATTCAGCCTACAGTGCCACAGAGACATGTCCTCTTCAACTTGAAGCTTATCTAAGTAACCTACCTCAAAGCATACACACAAGTATTCTTTTAAACAGTATGAAAATAATGCTAAGCATTTATTTCTAAATCCAGAGGGTGAGATGCAGGCAATGACAAACCCAGGAGTTCCATCCAGTCCCTGTGCATGCTCCAGCCTGAAGAGCTGTCAGTGTGGGCATGGTGGGACCCAGCACATCCCAAGGTTATGCTAGACCTACTGTGTGCATAAAGGAATTTCTCTGTTCTACACCACCATAATATTGTACATCCTGACTCCACTGCAGCCAAGGAGCAAGTCAAGACAAAATTACCTTTGTCAGTAAACCTGAAATTCAACTCAGCAGATGTCAGCAGCGAGACTCACACAGCCGTCCTCAGGTTACACTCAGCTGTTGCTCCTTTCAGGGCATTTACTGAAATCAATTTATACAAAAAAAAGTGAAGACAAAGTCATTGACATATGAATCAAGAAGGAAATACATTTTTGTATTAAAAAGATCAGTGAATATTTCCTTTGCAGGGGTGAATATGTGAGAGGCCTTTTGCCTTTTTAATAATCTTTGGCTTTCACCTTTTGACTCTCAAAGCGAAAGACGCTATTAAAAAACCACATTTTCAGCTTGCTCCCTTTCTGTAGGAGAGAGGAGAGTGCTCTCACAGAAAGCTTTGGACACCTGATGTTCACAGAATCATTCCAGTGGTTCTTGGGGAGTCAATGTGCAAGTACAGTGATACTTTTGGGGACAGCTTCCAGAAAGGCTCACAAGTAGAAGTGAAGACTCTTAGCCAGTAAGAGTTAATATACAAATAGCTATAGCATCTGCTATAGCTGCCTAAACTCACTTTTCTAACATCATGGGAAGACTTTGCTGAAAAAATAATGAGGTTGTTTGGGACTAGATTATCTTTAAGATCCCTTCCAAGCCTTAGCATTCCATGATTTTGTTGTGGAAGGCTTCTAGATGAAGGATGACTCTGGAATGCCCCCTTAATTGAAGACTACTCTCGAATGCCTCCTATCAAAGCCTAAAGCCTGCATCCCAGTAGCCATCCATAATTCTGGAGAGGAAGATGGTTCTGCAGGGGTGCTTCAAAGGAGGTCTAACTTGGACAGCATTTAAGAAAGAGCCAAAAACTCTGTTTATCTATCCCAGTAAATGCACACACAGAGGTTTAAGTGTAGCAGTGTTCTCAAAGTCAGCTACACAAGGTTCTAAAGTGGAAAACTTTAAATAGAATCAAGTCCACATGCTGAACTCTCTGAGATTGGTGACATTCATTGTACTAAAGGGGTTGAATTTCTTCAGTGTCTTTAACGTCAAAGAATTCTGGTAGTTCGTCTTGTTAAAAATTTTCTCATTTCAAAGTGTCATCTGTAATTGTCTGATGTAACTCTTCAGAATAAACTTATAATTTTAATTCAAGAGAATTTAAAACTGTCTGGACCAATTAGATATGTACTTAGAATACTGGCACTTCTCCAAGACAAACAGTGTCTGTTGTTATCAGCAGTGGTAATGTTACCAGAATAACTAGGAAGCTTTACAAATCAGCATGACAAATTAAAAGGAGGAAAAACAAAAATCTCCGAAGGCAAGGAGTTTTTAGCACTCATTTAAATTTAATCTTCACAGCTAGATTTGCTTCCACAAACATAGGTTTGTTGTAATTAGCTACTGAGACTGGAGCTTAATGAGTTTAATAAATATTTCAGTCTGTTAAGAGATGGAAGCGGCACTGTGGTGACTGGAGATTTTCTGCAGTACAATGAAATATAAACGAGGACTAGAAATTAATAATTAAAAGAGAATTGGAATGACTGAATCCCACAATCCCTTAGGGCACCACTCTACTTTCTGTGGAGTGGAAAAAGTTATTAGGAACTGGGCATGGACCATAAGCTTCTAAACAACTGTCCAGCACAAAGAACAATTCAGTCTGCTGGAGTTATCCACTTAGGAAACCAAAACAATTATGTGCAGATGAATATTCTCCAAACAGAAACTGAGGAGTGCAGTGAAGGCATTGCCATTTGATACCAAACTATTTTCACTTCATCTCCTGTGAATATCACAGAGTTTGATGACGCCCTTTGAGGAAAGAAGTAACAGGAACCACACACAGAATTACAGAGATTTAAGAATTAAAAATAAAGCTCCTGAAACTTCAGGCACCTTTCTTCATTTAGACCTCTGGCTAACAAAATATCTTCCCTATTTTTGTCCCTTTAATTTAGAATATTTGGGTCTGAGATGTTATAGGAAACAATTTGGATTTTGTTGTCTTGAGCACAAATGCAAGGACATTTCACTCATGTGTGGTCCTGGGGCTACAGGTTTAGACCACCACTACCAGATGTCCATGTCAGCAGAGTGCAGAGACCAAGGCACCATTCCAGTCCTGACTCTGGCTTTTCATGTCAATCCAGATGTATCAGAACTGTCTTATGAATCACAAGGGAAATGTACAAGTCATTAAATTATCATGTGCTGCTGTTTGCAGGATTTATGCAGCAGAAATCAATACTCCTCTGGTTACTTTATTTAGTTTTCTGTAGACTTTAGTCTTTTTTTGCAAGAACAAGATGGAAACTTCTTTGTTTAGATTAAAGATTAAAGGTCCCTAAAGCACCCCATGATTTCAAGGATGTTGGGACATTTACCTCCTCCTTAATACCATCACTAAAGTTACCTACAAGCATCAAACATTGGACTGAGAAATCAGAATTTTGGAATTTGGAACTTCCTTCTAGTACTGATTGACTATGCTCAGAGCAGGAACATTTTTTTTTCTTTTAGATGATGAAATCACACTTCAGAGAAAACAAATTAAGTGCTGCTTGTTGTGAAGATTCTAGCTCACACACTGTCTTCAGGTGCCTGTGGCTACAGATGTTTCTTAAAGCCAGACAAGGAAAATTGCAAGTACAAAGCCAGACCTAGCAGTTTGATGCAGTGTTTGCCCAGGCTCTTGAGAACCTCCTGACTGTGATGCATGGAAAATAATCTATGGCTAATGTAGTCCATACTGTATAATAATTCACTACTTCAAAGGACACAGAGAACTGTGCATTTATCAGATAATGGTAATGTAATGAAAGGCTGAAGGATGTAAGAATAAAATTAAAATACAGAGATAGAAAGTTAAGTATTTAAATGTTAATGTGGAAGCACTTGCTGCTTACCATAAAATGCGTGAAAATCTTATAGTAGAAGAATGTGCTTATAGCCCATTCTCACCTGCTATTTCAGTATTTGGGTTATATTCAATAATTAGCTGTAGTGTAGCAAGGAGATAGCACTTTGAAATGAGACTTTGGAGATCCACCTTACTTTGATTCCCAGCAAATACAGAAGTTACTGTAATGAGGAGTGAAAATATCATGTCAGGGTGTGCTGGTGATGCTTTTCCTTTTCTTCCTCTCTGGCTCTTTAAGTGGTTGTGTTAAATTAGCCTGACTCACAGACAAACAGGTAAACAATCTAAATTTTTGTCTGCAGCTGGGGTTTTTTGTTTCACTCCATCTTTCTCCATGTTATTCAGTGGGCCTGCAAATGGAGCACTGTCAAATTTGTTTTCCTGCTCTGACTCATGGCTCATTCCTTATGCTGGAGGAATTCTACATGGGTTCAGCATGTTCTAAATTATCCTTATTTTACTTAGTTCAGACAGGCACTTTCACTGGTTAACATATTTTGCAGAGTACACACTTCTCAAGAAACATAGCAACACATGAATATACCAACCACAAAAATCAGCTTATCTCAAGCTGCTCAGAAAGACAAGAATTATAATGGATGATGAAATTAGGAATCAGCTGTCGTCACTTTGTAATACTTTCACCTCATTCATTTTCATAATTTCATGTGGTTATGTCACAGAACTCTTTAATGATTGTGCAAGTTGTGTCTCAGGAGGTGGAAAGCTTTAAAACTGCTGGGAAAAAAATGGCAAGCTTTTTCTTTCTATTTTCCTCGTGAATTTGACAAGTTTCTCATCATGTTTTTACCAGAGGCCTCAGTAACTGAAAGTTGCTCTGTATACTCCAAAGATCATAAACATGGTTCAAATAATATTGATGAATGAAAAAAAATTGCAACTGCAATTAAAGCAAGTTAAACAGGATAAATTAAACATTCGATATTTTTCAAATATATCTTTTAAAAAATCAAGCCCCAAGAAAGAATATTCTCATGCATTTGAGTGGAAAAATGTGATCTCAAACCAAATATTTATTTTTCAAACAAAGAAAAAAGTAACCAGTCCATTTTTTTCCAGTGTCTCCATTGTGGTCTAATTAATCAAATCAAAAAGAAAGGGGAAAAAAAAAAAGGTAAAAATTTGCCAAATGCATAAAAGAGATGTCTAATGCTGATCACTAAAAAAAAAACTCCTCCAAACAGTCTGAATTTTTTTCTAGAGGAAAGAATTTTAGGGGCTTTTGAGCTTTCTGAACTCTTTCTTGTAAGTTTTTTTTAAAAGATTAAATACAAATTTACCATTTATCAATCATAGTACATATAAAAATTGTGTGTGTCTTTGAAATTCTCTTCACTTGAATTTCTGCATCTACTTAAAAAAAAAGAAGAAAAAAGGAAAAAAAAAAGCCTCTGTGGAATTTTTTTTCTTCTAGAAAAGGCCCCAGTTATGAATAGCTCCACTAAAATATCTATGACTACAAAACCGAGCACAGATGCAGGTGCTTGGTGCATCATTTATAACATGCATTCCTGATGAACTCAAGCAAATAATTTCTATTCATCTCTCAAGTAAAAAGGAAATACCAGTGCTGTTGTGAAGCACCTTCATTTTAAGGATTCAGAAGTGGATGATGAGATGTTCCTTTCATGCCATATTTCCAGCAGCTTGCAGCCTTAGTGACTGATGGAAATTTGCTGACATCCTTTACTCCTACAGTAACAGCTGTTTCCAGTGAAATTCTCTGTTTTCATGCTCATGCCATGTTTATGCCCCCACATCCCAGGCCTGTGGCTCAGCCATGCTGCTGAGCAGGATTCACAGAGCTGAGCACCAGATCTATCAGTTGCCAAATATAAAATTGCCCTGGGCCAGCAAGAAATGTTAATAAATTATGAAGAGAACATAAATCACTGTTATTTTGCTAAATGGCAAAAGGTTTTAGCTGTTTCCACCCATGCAGGGGCACAGAAGTTATGTTATAGTTCTACAGGCATAAAATTGGAGGTTGTGCATCAAAGGAGACACTGGGAGACTTGTGTGTGCCAGCACCCTGGGAATGGTAACCCAGCCTCCTTTCTGCCACCTGCACACTATTTTAAGGCCAGTTAATCTCTTTTCATTAATCTGTGTTTTTATTAATCTGTGTTTTCACACGCTGTGTATGTGGTCTCCTGTCCAGTTCAGCCACACTGCTGATGCTGGTGCCATGAACACCTTTACTGTGCCAATAGAACAACCCACTGAGCAGCTGACCATCCTCTCCACCCAGGACAGTTTCATGCAGAGGAGCAGGACTTTCAGGGCCTTCTGTATCACTGTGGACTTCACCTGCTTTGAAAACTGGCAGCAGCAAAATGATTTCCATGTGCTGTGGCTGCTGCTCTGCCACTGCAGCTACTGCACTTTAGTCAGAGAAATGTAGAATGTTTTTGTACTGCTTTATTTGGTATCAGCCTCTATGGAAAACAGGTCAGAGCTCTGAGCACATCTGTGCTTTTCCAACATCCCAAATCAAATGGAGATCTGGACACTTACAGGCAAAATGAGTCCAAAGGTCAAGGGAGGTTTTCAGCAAGAACTGTCAGCTGAAAGGACTAAGATATGAGGAGGATGTAGAAGTTTATCTGAGAGCATGTGCACATAGCCATAATAAACAGCAGCACATACTGAAAGATGAGAGATGTCCTCAATGTTTGAAACACTGATTAAGTTATTGTTTCTCTGCAGGGAAAGCCCATTTCTGATACCATAGCTCTTATCTGTCACTTCCAGATATACACCAACACAGTGAGTTTTCTTAGTGATAAATATCACCTGTGTTTTACAGAGAACCTGACACTGAATAATTCATATTTATGGTCTGCTTGATAATAATCACAAATGTCATCTTTTAAAGAGTAATTCGAGTATTCCCCATATTTCCTGCCTAGCAGAAGATCCTTTACTAATATTAATATTGCCATCTATTTATTGCACTGTCTGATCAGAATACTGCACATGCTCTGAAGGATCCAGTCCATTCCCAAAGGACTTGTCACAGAAAAGTCTTTCTCAAGAGCTGGACATTAGGGTAGCAAACAAATCAGTCAAGAGAAAGTGAATTGCCTAAATAGTCATCTCAGAAAGGTACAACCTTTCAGGATCTGAGGAGCTGATTCTTAGAACAAAATCCAGAAGCTTTGCCCAGGCTACTTTGCAGCCTTGGGTTTTGCATAAAGCTTTTGAAAATTTCTTTTATTGAGAAAAAAAAATAGAAAAGCCTTTTGAAAATTGACTTCCTACCCAGCTGACTGACACAGCCTGAAATATATCTTCCCGCAAAGGATTTTCAAAAAACACTAGAAGCAAGAGATGCTGTTGAGTGGATCTATTGCTGCAACCTACAAGCATATAAAATATTTCAGCAGGCTGTTAAAGAAGTCCTTACTGTAAAATAGAGCTGACCTTAATGGGTTTGGGAAAAAAGGCTCCCTGAATTATTCCCTTCACCCCAGCTGCAGATTCCTGTAGGTTTAAAGGTGATTGATCCTTTAGTAACTGAGCAGAGGCCATTGAAATCAGGAAGGGTCTTTTCCATTCTCTCCCACTCTTGTTAGGGGAGGCTTGTCTGTATTCCTGTGCTGGAAGATGGTGTGCTGGTATTGCCCAGAGCATCTCTTTGCCTGTGGGGTACCAAGAGAAGCTTCCTGAGCTCTCTGCCAGCAAATCCCTTCTGTGAGAGCAAAAGGCTGAGCACTGGGAACACACACCCTGCTGTGGGGCCATCTCTACTGACTGGGGTTTGGGATCAGGGCACTGCTTTGCCCCCAAAATACCAAACATTTTACCATTCTTGCAGTCAGAGCTATGGAGCTTTACCAAGGAATGAATTTTCATCTCACTAAGGTCTTTTATTATTATTGCTTTTGAACATAAAATGTCTGCTTTAATCAATACGGGCATAGTTTTCTCTCTGCTGTTGTCTGAAGTCAGTAAAGCATCTCCATTAAAGCCCAGCCAAAAGGACA
The DNA here is from genome assembly GCA_013401135.1 of Cettia cetti. Taxonomy (NCBI): domain Eukaryota; kingdom Metazoa; phylum Chordata; class Aves; order Passeriformes; family Sylviidae; genus Cettia; species Cettia cetti. The sequence goes on from VZUI01042627.1 coordinate 19,219, forward strand.
TTTGTTCTTAAGAAAAGAGCAGCACATTTCATGAATCAATTTATTTAAACAACATCTGCTTGAGCTTTCAGAATGTTGCTGTAGGATATGGTTACACTGAACTATAAGACAAAAATGTCTGGTCTTACTGTGCTCTGTATCTCGGTTATTAAGTCAATTTTATAGGAACACTTATGTAGGCTGAAATTCTTCCTAATAAATCATTAGAGGATATTTAGGCCTCTCTCTCAGTTTGTGGTCTTTGTTTTCCAGTAACCACAAAACATCTGAATTAAATTATCTAGTAAATTTGATTACTTGTATTCCAGAAGTTGTACATCTTCAAGATATGTGAATGTCATTGCTACATCAGCAACCTCATGTTCTGACTGCACTCAATCACCCCGTTCCTCTTCCAGTGCATTGCTGCCACAGAGGGGTTAAATCAGTTACAAGCAACACTATACAGCCTCAACGTTTTCTAAAGGTGAATATACAAATTTAAAAAAAATATATTTCTGCTTGGATCACACCATGTGACTTGTTGGACATTTTTTTAGCCACAACTGCTGCCCCTGCAGCTGATGGAGGAAATATAATGTGACATCTTTCACGGTGCTATCCAGGCTGGATACTGTTGGGGAGAATGGCTCTGAAGGGGGATTTGGTGAGACACAGGTGATTATTTTGCCCATTCTAACAAACTTTTTAATGAAATAGATACAATTGAAAGTGTCCAAACGTTCCATCTAGATACGCTTCACCTAAGAAAGATCTGATTTTATTTAAATTTTTGGAACAACTTTTTCAGAGTTTAGTGCCTTCAAAAGAATTAACAAACTGTGATTATATCTTGAGACAAAATATTTCTTTTCTATCTCAATATTTTTTAAAAGATTAGGCATTTCTGCTTCAATCATCTGTGTTTGGTTGGTTTGGTGCAGCTGTGGTGTGACTGAACTTAGCCCAGAAGAGAGGGCAGATGCCTCACTCTGGGATTGCAGACAGAAGAGCCAGCCCCTTTATTTACTATAATTATGGCTTCACTTAGAGAGCACAGGTTTTTTTGACAATTTAATGCAAAAGTAAAAGATAAATAAATCCCAAAGGTGATGCAGTAACTCTTAATTTTCTTTAGCAATATAAGAAACCAGTGGGATTTTTAAATTTTCTTCTGTTGCTTAAAAGTGACCTCTATTTGTAAATAAAAACCTCTTAAATCCAAACCCAAAATAATCATTGAAAACCAGCATGTGTAACCCACAAAATGCCCAGGCAATACCTGGGAGATGTCTTTCCATATCAGCATTCTTCAGCACAGGAATACAAAAGTTAATTAAATTAGATATTAAATTGAGCATGGTTTTGACACCATACAGTTCATTGGAATTTCATACAATGAGCTCTCAGAATTACTAATGGTCAATAAAGAATTACCTCAGCAACCCCCTATGGCACAGACATTGTCCCATCAGACAGAACAGGAATGTACCACACATTCCACTGTTCAAACTGGGCTTTTAAGTGTTTAGGTTTTGGGGGCAGATGATGGAGAGAAAGAAAAGGAAAATGAACAGTCCAGCAGCAATCACTTTGATATAACAGAAAAGGAGCAAAGAGCCTCCTCTGCACTGCTCCCCTGGCCTGCAGGAGCAGACAAGGAGCCTTTCAGATGCTCCATTTGTGTTCCACTCCACATTCCACATTTCCTTGCCTTGGGCACCATCTGTAGTTTGCAGACTCCTTTAGGATGCCAAACATCCCTGGGAAAACAACAGCAAAAACCCAAACACGCACAACACACAGCCCATTCTCACAGCAGAAACCTCAGCTGGAAAATTTAGACAACAAAAGCTTTAAGTAAAAAATGCTATCTCTAGGCAGAACTGTATTTTCCTGGTCCCCTAGAGATTCATTTTCTTGTTTCTGGTGCTGGTGTTTGCCAGTGGGCACCCTGCTTCGCTGTTGTTTGAGGTGAAGAAATCTGTAATGATGTCGCTTTCTCCATTAAAATGTCTCTGCAAATGACTAGAGATAAATTGAAAGGATTTTTAAAAGCCTCTGTGGATGCAGAGTTGGAAAACGAGAGTGTTTTACTGCCACAGTAAGTGGATTACACACTCTCAGTAAACCTGGGGAACTCCAGCCCAAGCACAGGGGTCAGTTCCTTGCCTGCCAGCCACAGCTGCAGGGCAGCTTTGCTTCCCACATTCCCACATCCCCACATCTCCAGAGCCTGCAGAACCTTTGGCAGGAGCCTGGTGCTTTCCCACAGACCTTTTCCAGCTGTTTTCTCCTACAGTGTACCCAGTGTCTGCCCCGTGCTCCAGGCTGGTCTGAGACTCTCTGGATTACTGGGAGATGCTGCTGTGACCCCACAGGACTTCATCCAGAATGGCACCAGGCTGTGGGATTCTGAAGGTGGAGTTTGGAGAGCAGCAGGAGAACATTGCACAAAACAATTCAGTTATTCTGTGCTATAGGGGAAGCAGCAGCAAGGCACATGGATCTTACCTAGCAAATCCATGAGAATCTGGAGATATTCAACCTGCCCCCTCCCAAGTCATGCTCTTTGAGTGTGGCTCTTCTTCTAAGGATCTTTATTGAGGCTCCATTTTCCTTGGCTGTCCCATGATCGGGATCTCAGTTCCTTCACTGGCTCCTCTGATATCACATGTATCAGCTCTTTCCATGCAAACACATCTCACACACAAACACCACAAAACAGCCAGACCTCAGCAAGGGAGTGTGTATTTGACACAAGAGGAATGCACAATTTACAGAGGAGTATATTTTTACCATCCAGGATTTGTGTGGTTTGGCTCTTCTCTTTTCATGAGTGCACATTTTAAATCATGCTTGAAAAGTCTGACCTTTTGCTGAAGAGACATAAAGTTAGGGTGAGCAGGATTAGGGGAAAGGAGTAATAGCACTATTAATTTTTATTTCTTCTGTTGCTAACAAAGGTGAGTACACAGAAGAAAGCAGCCTGAGTGCATTTCTGCCCATCACCTCCCCAAAGCTGTTCATGTTGCACTTAATTCTGAAAGAAGTAAGGCCAAGGAAAGACCAAGATATGTTTTACTTTGTTGTGCATATGGTCTGGTTAAAGCAGTAACAGCCCCACAGAAAAACCCAGTCCAAGTGCTGCAGAGGTGGCTCTCTGTTTACATTTCCATGTGAACATTGGGGGGTTGCTTTGTTAGATTTTCACAGAGTTCACAATCCTCCGGCCCTGAAGCCCACCAACATTGGAATTTCTGCTTTTCAACTTGCACCAGGTTTTCCTGCAGCTCTTTGACTTGTGTGGACTTGTGCTTTGTTGTTTTGGTTGGTCAGGAAAAGCACGACAGGATTTCATAAGGAAACTTAAGAAGGTCTCAAGAATCTTTGGTTTCAAAGCTATTACTGGGACAGTTCTATTGAATTTTTGGGTGGCTCCAGGCTCAGAGCCCTCCTGTAGTAGGCACCCTATGGTACATTATTGCCTGTTTGCAGTGAACTAGTAGGAGGTGACTTGGTTCTTTAATGTGATACAAATAGTTTTTATTAAAGAAAATAAGACTGTAGAAAGGGACGATGTCTTGTGATGATTAAAGGGTCTTTAACTTGTTCAGTGTCAGCACAAAACTGGGGCTCAGCAACATGAACATCTGCTGCCACTATGAGTTAACTGCTGCAGTTCAGGTTTGATATGGGACTGCAGAGATCATTATAATATATCTTAGAGAAACACTTTTCTTTCAGTACCTCTTACATGCCTTTTATACCCACCCATCAAGTATTTTGCTAAATGTGAGTTGCAAGCCCTTTGGTTTAGGACCAAACCCTTTTTATAGGTTTGAACAGTGCCTAATGCAACTCCTACCGTTGGGGAGTTCTGCAGTGCAAATTAATGACACCAAGTCTCCCAAACCTGTTTACAAAAGGACATTAAGCCTGTGAAATAAGGATTTGTGAAGTAAGGGACCAGCAGGCACCAGAATCAAGGTTTCCCCCTCAATTTCTTGCAGTGGGGACATGCATGCCTACAGTGCTATGGTGCAGACTCTCAGTATACAGCCAAATTCCCTGTACAGACACAGGCAGTGATCACTGCGTCCAGAGAGGAGTTTATTTTGTTCCTGCCTTCCCTGCTGCACCCCATCAGGCTCATGAGTCTTCCCTAACTGCCAAATGTGCCATCGTGTTTTGGCTGCCTGCTTTAAGATGCACAGGGCTTGATTTTGTAAAGCAATTACAATGTATAGCACATTTCCACTCAGAACAGATGTCAACATCTGCAACAGAGGTCCTGCCACATCTGCAAACCAGAAACATCAGCTTAGATGTCTCAAGCTGGATCCCCAGAAAAGAAGGAACACAGCATTTCCACCTCCAAGCCCTTGGTTTCAGTCACTTCCTTTACTGACTGCACAGAAGTGTGTGCCAAAGACATTGTTCAGACATGGATTTCACTGCACAAACACGGATTTGTCTCAGTACTTGAATCCTCTGCCCCTTTTGCTGCAGCCACAGCACATCTCCTCGGAGATCTCTTTGAGCTGGCACTTATTTAACAACTTCTCCTCAGGACTAAAGCTTATTTTAGACTGTGTAAACGAATCACCTGGAGATAGGTACAGCTCTCAATAGATTTCTATCTGGGAGGAGAATTTGGCACACATTTCTGTCTTGCCCAAGGTCTTTAAAAGGAGTCCCTGTGTGATCCTGCCAGGTTCCTAATGCAAACAGTTTGGAAAATCATGGCCTTAGAGCATGTTGTGTCACATACCTGTGGCAGGGTCCACCTACAGCCTCAGAAATAGAATTCACTTCAGCACCCAAGGAGGTGGATTTATCATAAATATCTATCAGCCAAAATGCACAGCAGTTCCCTTTGCTCACCAGAGGCTGATCTTTCCTAAAACACCACTGATCTAGGACTTTTCTCTTACAGTTGACTTCTTTGACCTGCATTTGCCTCCCTGCCATCCTCCTGTTTCAGGCTGTGAATGGTGATTAATGATCATGTCCTTATCTTACAGAAAGACCCACAGAACAATGATCTCCTCCTGTTGTTCCCTAATCAGCCTTGAAACACAATTGACCATTCCCTGTTCAACAATGAGCATTCCCATAAAAGCAGCAGAGCACTGAGCTAGTCTGCTAAGCAGCCTCACCCTCAAAAAACCTTTTCTTTTTTTTTTTTTTTTGCTCAGATTTTTTTTTTGGCCCTTTAGCTCTATTTTTATCCAAATCTGTGAAGCTCACTGCCCCCTTTGAGGACAAGGAGCAAATATCCCAGTGACCAGCTACTTGGGACTACCCACATTCATATAAACAGATCCAGCAGTGCTTATGTTTTAAGCTTTATTGATGTTGGGATGAAGTTTCTCTTTCCCTTTAAGGAGACAGAGATAAGAGTGTCTTCCCCTGAAATTCCTGTATTAATTAAGGAGAAAATAATGCTCCACTGGAACAAATCCCTTGGGTATTACTTCTTAATCATCGATTTACAAAACCAGATTTTAAAGCAAAACACCCATGGGTGGTTCTGAGATCATTATTAAAAAGATATAAATCTTTTAAGAAATATTCTCAGGGGTATGGCATCTTAAGAAGACTGGCACTGATTTGTACACCATTTTGAAGGCTGCTGTGCAGTTAGGCCGGGTGCCAGTGCTGCAAAAGAACAGCCTGAATCTTGGCATGGCCAACCCCAGTGGGCAGCTTCAGCCTGTGAGGGGCACCCTGTGCTCTTGCAGGGCACTGTCTGCAGAAGTTCCCAGAGGAGGAGGCTCATGCACTGCACTGGAGCATTAGCAATGTGTAAATCCAAGGGTTTTCATACTGCCAGCTGAAGCCAGCCTAACACGGGCTGTGTGTGCAGCATGTAAATAACCGAGTGAGAGCTCTGCACCCTGCTAAGGCCACCCTCACAGCAAGGGCTGGGCAGGAAAAGGAGCTGCCCTGACAGTTTTTGTGGACTCTTTCAATAAAAATATGGGGGACACAGCCCCTAGGGGTGTGCATGTCTGTGGTGACAGTAACAGCAGGAAGAACTTGCAGAGGGACTGTAATTCTGGATGTGCTTTCCCTGCTGGCATGGCCGTAAGGGATGGGAGATCTCAGTGCCTTTCTGCCTGGAATGATAATGCCATCAGGAAGATAACAAATGAGATGAAGCATCCCAAATGCCTTATTAGCCTTTGATGGGAGGGAGGAGCTGCCAGCAGAAGCAAAATATATACGGCCTGCTTTTCAGCTTGCTTTGTGTATGGAAGTGCAGTGCTGGAGCAACATGGAGGGTGAGCATACATTAATTCTCCTTCCATGAGGCACAGAGGGTTGAAAAACAGTCAGGACGAAGAATTATTGTAGTCTCCCTTTTACTGTTGTAATTCTGTGTGCAGTCAGCTTTGTCCTTTCAGTCAGTTATTTACGATTCTGTTGTTTGTTCTATTTATTGTTACAGGATCTTAGACCTGGCCCCAAAGTCAGTGATTTTTGCATGGGGACTGTATCATTTTGACATTTCTTTCAGCAGTCCTTTATCTATGCTAAACTGCTTGCTCTGCTCTGTCTGGTTTAAATTGCTAGTATAGAGTTGATCTATTCTGTTGGACAGGAGCACAAGGTCTAGGACAGCTTTTGGGGTGTATTACAATGGAAGAGCCCCCAAACAACTGAAGAAAGGGGCTTTGTGTGTGCCCTGCTCCAGCTGACTTGCCTGTTGGCTGGGACAGCGGCACAGCATGTGCTCAGGCTGCCTCTCTCCTCTCCTTGGCTGCTCTAGGGCACAAAAGTGTTCACTTTTGTGCTCTCCTCCACACCTCCACCCTGGGAATATAGAGATGGGAGTATCTGGAGCTGCTTTCACACTTCACAGTGTCCTGCAGCGAGCCAGCCTTCCATGGGTGGCTGCAGGGGCTGAAGCAGGTACAGGAGCACCTGCCCAGGGAGGAGATGTCAGGAAGAACAGAAGCCAAACTCTGGGCTGATGCACCTGTGGAGCACACTGGTGGAGATTGAAGAGAATGAGCAGATGCCAACATTTACTGTAAACTGAACTTGACCAAAATGCAAATTCTGTGGTTGCTGAGGTTCAGGGGACTCAGACTGTGGTGTGTCTGTAATCTGAGCTCTCCCCAAGGCATGTGGGTAAAAGACTGGATATGCCCATCATATCCATGGCTTTGGCCAGGCTGCCCTGAGTTAATCAGCAAAACTGGATAGCAGAACTGCACTGGGAAAGCTCTGTAACCACTGCCACTGAGCCCTCATCAGCATTCCCTTCTCTGCACTCAGTCTGATATTCCCAGGATTAGCTTGGCCAATACAGACAAGAACCAGCCACCTTCTGCCTGGAACGTGCCTGAATCCAGGCCTGTCCTTTCCCTCCCTTCCCCAGCAGCCAGGCTCCCTGGCTCCTTTAGCCCATCACCAGGAAAGCAGGGTTGCTTTTCCAACATCCCACAGCCATCTGACAGAGCAGCCCTGCAGCTTGGTGCCTTCCAGGGCAGAGGGAGGCCTGTTCCTGCCCACAGCTGCAGGGGCTGGGCAGTGTTTGCAGACAAACCAGGGCACCTTGTGCCAAATGCTCAATACCTGGCAGGAGGATTTCCCACTGTCCACCCCAGTCCACAGAGGGGCTGAGCTTCCTTAGCATCACATCAACCTTCAATTGTGCATGAATTATAAAGGACAGGGTTCTCACAACAGAATTAAGGATTATTTTATAGGCTTAGACACTGAAATATCTATGAAATATCTATAGTTTTTAATGCCAAGTGCTTTAATACTGATGAGAATGCCTTCTTTGATGAAGGATTTTAGCTATATGATCACTACTAAAGCATTTGAAGCAGCAGCTCCTGGGAACAGGAATTGACAGGGCTTGTTGTAAGGAATTTTAGCTAAGTAGAATAAGAGATAATGACATGTGGTTAAGCTATTTAGGCAGGATATCAGAAGAAAATTCAAAGTGAGCTCTATTAGACAATGAAAATATTGTCCAAAGGAAGTGATAAAAGCCACATCACTTAAAATATTTAAAGCTGGTTTGTTTAAAGCTCTAGAGAGGATAATTATATTGAGTCAATCTCCATTCACAGGGAATGGAATCTGCTTCTATTCAGGAGAATGCAATAAATTACCTAACTGGCCACTGTAGTCTCTAACTGAGGTGATTCCATGGGTTTCCTTCTCTTAGGGGGATGCTGCTTCACTCTTCACATTTGTTTTCAGAGAGGAAAAAACACAAAAAGGAGTGAATCAGCAATCCTAGTTCAGACAGTCCCCAAACCACTGCTGTACTCCAGTGTAGGTACATGCAGTGGCGCAGTAAGGCTGAAAAATCAGTAAAATAAACTATCCCAGAGTGTCACAGGTCTGCTGGATCCTGTACCCCCCACAAAAATGACCACTATAAAACCAAAATTATGAATCACATGCAACTGAATTTCTACCTCAACTTCAGATTTCTCTGAAACATAAACAGCTCTTCCACATGTGGGTTTGTAAAATCCTATTTTGCAATATATGAGAGATTATCTTTGGTATAGTCTCCTTCAGCACATTTAATCAAGTCATCTGAAAGTGCTTGTTTCTTTGCCATAATTTTGAGTATCAGTTCAACTTAGGGATGATTACAACTTAGGATCCCTGTGAAATTATTACACTGATGGAAGATGTTCACTAAAGTGATTTTTAAGTTTTCAGTTCTGAGCTCCATCTTGACAGATTTTTTTGCAATTATTCCTTGGAGGAAATCTGTAAGGACATTCATTAGTGGGGCACTGGTGGGTTCCTGTCTGAGAACAATGACAACTCTAATTGCAGAGCAGGAACTGTTGGATTCTGCAGTCAGTCCTGGTGATGAGGGCTCCTGTCCAAATGGAAGGTTTCAATGCAGACATCTGTTAATAAAATATTTTCTACTTAACTTTGATATGGAAATAAACCAGCAAGTCTGATTAAGTCCCAGAAAATCCTTGGGGCAAAAAGCAAAACAAAACAACCCTCCCAACCCTCAGTTTTAACAATACATAAGAGTTACATGAGGGTTTCAACTGTAAGGCAGATTTCCAATGGATTTAAATGCTACCAAGAAAAAGGATCAACATTTGCTACAGTGTGATCAAATATTCTCAGCATAATGTGCAACCATCCATATAAATGTCTGCTCTTTGTAATTTAATTTATATATCCATAATTCTAGAAAGACTTGTGTTCATATTTAACTAAACCCTGGTAACAATCCACTGATCATAATAAGATTATACACAGTTGATTGACTTAAGCCCATGCATAAATCTCTACAGCAATGGAACATTAGTTTTTTGCACAAATGTATTTATACATTGCACAAAAATATTTGGGACAGCACTGACATGTCTACCCTTTATTTTTAATCTGATGCTGCTTCATTTTGTGCAAGTCTTGGTGTTTCTGCATGCAGTAACATCTCACAACACCATACCTTTTTAAGGAAAAATGCATATGCAAAAGGCAAAATCTATATAGGTATTATCCACATACTTCTGACTTAACCACACAGAACCTATAAAGAGACTTACATATTTATGCATCATAAATATTTAGATGTATGTCTGTGTGTATATACATGTATACATAAATATGTATACAAATAAATGTAATAAGAAGCAGAGTAACTGGAGACAGAGTTATGCAACACCCCAGAATCCATGCTTCAAATACATAAATACATGGTATTAACATAAATTAATATTACAAGGGATTGGGAAGAAAAATAAACAGTGGATTATCATGAAAGATTTGAGATTAGCAATGATGAATAAATAGCTAAAACTTGGAATTCTTCCCCAGCAATTATGGGATACTATTCAGTTCCACTCTCTTCTCTGTGTCAATGACTAAGTTAAGCAATTCATGTACAAATGTTGCCATTAGTCACCATCAGTCAGTATTTCATTTTTGCAGGATACTCTAAGTGTTCTATGCACTGATTTGCACTTCTTGCTTCCCTATTTCCTCCTGCCTTTATAGTACCACGGGGAATTCTCCTTCCTGACAAAAGGAGAGACCAACACAGTCACTGTGCACCAACAGAAAGAAAATCATGTAGGATTCCAGCTGTTTCACAGGGCAGAAACAGACAAGAGTATCCTCCCAGCTGGCCCGTGAGGTTTTGCCCAGAGCAGACTAGAATTATGAATATGTAAATTAAATTATAGAGATAAATTATAAATTGTAAAGATCAGCTGTGCAGGGAGCAGGGGCTGAGCAGGGAACACACCACCTGCCTCCACACCAGAGACATCCCACACAAAGGGCAGCCCCCCCAAACCTTGGGTCATTTTCCTTTGCAGTATTAAAATAAACTCTGTCAGGGTCACTGTGGTTGTGCCACACCTAAGCAGAGATGTGTCCAAATTATATCCTTGGTTTCTACGTGATCTTTCAGACATCACTTTGTTCTGGGAGCTACCAGTGCACCTGGAACACAGCCTGGGCAACCCTGCTGACTCCAGAAAAATTCCAAATACACATCTGTCTCACAGCTAATACATTTCTTCCATAGTTAATAATGCTGAAAAATTTGCTTAGCTAATCTAAAGTAGTAATGGCAGTGAAATACTCTACAGCAGGTCTCTAGATGAGATTCCCCCTTTGACTATAACTGCAGTCTATAGCTCACCTGAGACACAAACTGGCCACGTCCTTTGCCACTGTGCTGTTTGTCTGGACTGCACAGGAGGCTGGATCAGGAATCTAATTCCAGCCCTTTCAAAGTGCACGAGAGCTCAAACCATCGTAGATTTTCTTTCCCCTCCAGTATCTTCTGAAACAATAACTATCTGAGATGTTTAGAGGATTTTTAAAAATAGCATTTTGAGGCAATCACAGGACAATTTATGTAGGGCATAAAGAATTATACAGGTTCAGTTTTCTGCTCATATATGCCGTTAGAATCTGCAGTAAAAACAATTAAGTTTGGGCATTATTTTTGTATAAAACATGAACTTTGCAGTATTCAATTTGGCTGTGTTGATGCCAGAAGAGTACCTATTATCTTAAATTAGCAGTATTGGCACAGCTTTCGTACCATCAGTTAGGCCTCCAAAATGAACTTTAGCCATCATAATTTTAGAATAGCACTATGAAATTTGCTTTAGCCTTAAAGGTTGACAGTGATGTTTTTCTTTCCACGGTTAGAAGAACAAGGAAGGTACCTTTAAAAAATAAAACAAGAGCTAGGAACCTATTGCAATTCATGCTATAGGAACTGGAACTATTTTTTTTAATCCCAGTTTTGTGAGAACTGGCAGCTCTGAGTCTGGACGAAAATTGTCCAGCACTTCCTTCAATAATTGTATAATTTAAAAAAAACCAAAAACCCTACTAATTTATTTCCACAGAGTTTGGGGAAATACAAAAATGCCTGACATTTCTGGCCTAAGAGCTTGAGCATGCTGTTTGAAGTATGATTATTTAAGAAGCTGTCTTAAACCATTTTTAGATTTTGGCATACAGCGTTGGGCTGAACTATAAATTTTCCTTTCCCTTACTTTTCTTTTGAGCAGCAATTTGTGTCAGCATAAAGCCACAAGGGTCTGTAAAACCTATAACTTCAAGCATGGCCATGCGTGTTAATTGGCAAAGTCAAGGAAGATAAACAAAATAATATGCAATAGGGACAGGATACTTCTTGAATTCTAGAAATGGCTAGAAATGCATTAAAATATATATGACTCCCGTTGGTCTCTACACATCAGTGTGGAAAATCCAGAATTCCAACACTCTCTGTGTTAACGGGCACTTGCTGGAATTTATTTGTATAAATCTTACTTTTGATTTAACACTTTCAAAACACTGAGAAAGGGTGGGTGAATTACAGTTCAGTTTTTCCACTCCACACTTGAAGAAGGTAGATATAAAATCTTATATGAAACAGCTTTAAAAACAAGGCTTCCTGCAGAACTGATTTTCCCTGCTCTTGAGCAGTCACAGCTGACTGAGCCGTATCCACCAAGGGGTGTGGGGTTACTTCATGGGAGAAAGTGGGTCCAAGGGCGAGGCACAACCTCAGCCACAGCAAATCCCTGCCATCCAGGGAAGAAAAGCTGTGGCAGGCACACAGTGTGGCAGCCAATAAGGTACAGCCTTTGGAAGGTATGCACAGCTTATCCACGGGATTCACTCCTGGCATCCTTTCGAGGAAGTTGTTCCCGAGGCTGTGCTTGGTCAGAGCCTGAGGGATGTTCACAGCAGCTCTCTGCTCCAAGGGTCTTTGCCTGGCTGATGCACTACCAACTCTGCTGTGCCTACCTACTCTTCATTTTCCTATGAAATTGTAATTTCTGCTTCCTGTGGCTCTTTGGATCAGCTACAGATAACCAGCCAGGTAATGATATTTGTTTCTGGAGATTGCTGGGCTGTTCATTGGCCGAGATTTGCCATGTCTCTCTCCACAACTGCAGGCCCCTGTGGAAGATCAGGGTCATGAGAAATCTAAGCAGAGAGGAATAGCTGAATTCACTCTTTACAATGGTTCTTAAAAGTTGGCTTTGGCTGTGGCCTGGAATGGGTCGCCAAGAGCAGCTCCAGGAAAATCCTTTCTAAAGCTTCCTCCACTGCAGACAGGTGGCAGCTGCAATGCAAAGGCCCCTTTTTGGGCTGAGAAATAGACCACATGGGAGCATACATTTAAACATTTTAAATGTCTTTTTTTCTGCTTTTGCTGTCTCTGAAGCAACAGCTGCTTCAGCTGAGCTGCTGTGTTCTAAACTCTCAACATCCTTCTCATAATAACAGATACATTATTGAGCATTATGAAAGAGTCTCTCCAGGGGAACAGAGACTGCTCTTGGGGTGCCAAAAAACACAGATATTAGTAAAAAGACAGATGATTTGTGAATTTGAAACTGCTTGGTTCTGTCTCTCACTGTGTTAATAATGAATTCATTGCAGAAGGACTGCAGTTCTCCCCCCATCCAAGTGAATCACCTTTTCTTGTCTGGCAAGCCAGCACTTACTAATAAAACCAGTTCTGATCTGAAACTACACAGATCCTGGAGACACTCTCTGTTTATGTAAGCAGCCATCAGAGTCGTGTGCGACCCCAAATTTTGCACTGTGGCTTCTGTGCTACCAACTTCAGGCAGTTTCAGGCTGTTCACCTGAGCTGAGGAAAGAAAATACACCTGTATGGTCTGCACAGTTTGCTGTCAGCCAGTGCTCCCAGCCTGAATTACGGACAAGGAGGGTTAGGTCAAAAAGAGAACTTTCAAGAATTACTTTTCTTTTTGATCAAGTGTACCGAACTCCTCGCTGGCTTAAATCCCAGGGTTTCCTGGGAGGTTGCAAGGCACAGCCATGGCAGGCCTGAACATCCTCTGAGCCTCTGACTCCCATGGAGCAACAACATTGGAACAATACAGTCCTTCAGCCTGGGAGCTACAGGGCCACCTCCTACAGATGGCTGCACATGTCACTGAACAGCAGCATCAGGTAGTCATGGAGGTCTCACATTATTAGATTAAGAAGTACTCTGCTTCCAGCCTGCCCTTGGCAGGATTTGCAATGCTCCTCCCATTGGGAAGAAGAAGCCCAAGGGAAGAAGTTGCCGAGTGTGATAGATGAGAGGGACACCAGGCTGAAACCACTGGATAGATATAAGACAGTTGCAAGAACATTTTAATAGAAATGAACTATGGGAGAAAAAAAAAATTGTGCTCATTTTCACAAAATTAAGTTTATACTGTTTGCAGAACTCCAGTTAAGAAACACACTTTGTCAATTCTCTATTATAAGCAGAAAACGGCAGTCAAAATAATAAAAAGTGCCACAAAACAAAATAGTCTGACTTCAGGAAAAGAGTTTGGCAGGGATGCATTCTGCCAGTCCCTCAGGTGTGCTGACACTACAGCAAAATCCTAATGCACATTGATCTTGATCATTAGATTATGGTGTATTAATCTGAGGGAACAACTGAGTGGTCTTGGCTACAGCATGTTGATGATGATGATGGTATTGATATAATTCTTACTTGAGGAAAGGTTGGGGTCCTGGTCACAGCAATGTCCAAGTTGGTGTGGTTTCTGGGCTACACATGTAATGTGACCCTTTTTGGTTTTCCTTCTTTGACACTGGTAAGGTTCAACAATGGACTCTGGCAGTGAAGTGCCTCAGAAGGAATTTCAGTAACTCCTTTTCCCAGCACATGAAGATAAAATACCTGTGAAAAATAATAATAATGAAAACTATGAGACTGCAAAAGGCAAGTGGGATAATTACAGTGCTTGTTCCAGACCTTCTGGGGCTCTCTCGACTCCCTAAAGAAACAACAGGTACAGACAGGCATGGCAGAGGTGAATTGTATTAATCACGTGGTTAATGAGGCCAGTGGCACAAGGAAATACACAAAGAGGGCTCAGTGAAAAAGAATAATCCCTTTAAACCTTAGGTGAAATGAGAAACACTGCATAATATTTGGTCAGTTGAGGTCAGCTGGCCTGGCTCTGTCTCCTTCCAACTCCTAATGCATCCCCAGGCTCCTCAGGGGTGAGGTGGATGAGGAGCAGGAAAGCCCTCCTTGCTGTAGTTCACATTCCTCCTGCAAGCTGCACATGAAGGAAAGGGTTGACCTTGACCAAGTTAAATCAAGCTATGTTGAGCATGGGCGTGAAGCTCACTTAAAACCTTTTCAGGCTGGTAAATCTGTCTAGATATTATTCTTGGCTGTGTGGGGACCTGCAGGGACAGTTCTGGAACATAAAGCCATATTAATTCTTTGAACATAATCAGTGTGGATTATGTACCTTTAAAAACTGAACAAAGTCCTTGCCCAACCAAGAAAAATGTTTTACTTATTCTTATGATCATTCAGATCATTATGGCCTTTCTGATCCCTAAGTACTATTTAGAGAATATATGGGAAAAAAGAAACAACAAACCAAACCAAACCATTTGAATCTGGGTATTAATAACATAGAGCCAGATACAATAAAAAATGCAGTGTTACAGAAACGTGGCTGCGATGACACTTGCTTCTCATTACATTTTTGAGAAATAAAATTTATTACTGCATCATTTCCAACTATAAAATAACAGTGTTCTTCTAGGATCCTGATCTAGCCAGACCATATTGCAAATACCATGAAATAAAGCTACATTAACATCAAAATTGTAACATGTATTACACTTGATATTTTGCATGCAGCGATGAAAAGTTTTGATTCACATTTTTAGACAAATTTTCTTCTCCTCAAGTGATTTTTCTAACTCCTTTTGAAGGACATACCAGCATGGAAGCAAGTTGGCCTGAGTCAGCACAGATAGTAGCTGTATCATTCTTCACACTTTAAAGTGTAACTCAAGTATTTTTTCAATTACAGAAAAAGAGTTCACAAATGCTTTTTCAACATATTGCATTTCAGCTTTAAAAATAAGCCTTCAGATATATGCCCTTCTGAAAACACAAAAAGGAGATTTCAGTTCAAAATGAAAAACCCATCATTCCAGTTAATAAAAAACACTTGTTAAAGCAAAGATGAGCCTTGGTGGAAATGTAAGTTTAAAATTATTTGGACTAAATGCATGTGTAATAAAAAACCTCCCAACAGAGAGGATACATTTTACAACATATCCCTGTCATTTCTTGTTTTCTAGAGTACAGAAGCACTTGTACAACTTTACATAGAGCAAATCTCCTGGCAAAATACTATATGCAATCACTCTGAAAGCTAATGGAGCAAAACAGCTCAGACCTGAGAGAAAAACACACTTCCAGCCACTAACCTAATACACAAGTTCTTTCCATTTTATTGCCGTTTTGCTAATTAGAAATATTTCAGTTTCTAAGATGATGAATGCAAATGTGGTTGTAAAAAGCCATAATTGCTATTAAGAATAACTGGGTTAATTTCTGAAGGGGATTTCTAACAACTTCAGTTCAAATGCAATGTTACTGTAATAACACACAGTGATTTACTTAAATGTTTATACTGGCATAAACATATCTGCTAATGTTTTTCCAGGATTTGACCCATGATAGTCACTAAAATTGTTTATTCAACTCTCTCCATTTATTAGGATGCTTGAATTTTGGTGCTAGCTCCTATTCTGTACCATCAGTACTTATGCTCAATATTAATTCCTTTTCCCTTCTGTCTTTCTTTTCTTGTCCCCATTCAATCAAATTAAAGCAGCACAATATAACACAAGATCATTGATCATTCTTCACCCAAAAGCAAGACCCACCCTCTTCTTGCAGTATTGGTGGTGAAGGATTCTTCCCAGATACAGGGGATGTTCTAGAAGTCTTCCATTCTTTCCATCCTGAGTCGGAAAAAGGACCATGTGCCCCTGAAGCAGCAGGAAGCTCCTTCCCAGCTGCTCAGATGGACAGAGATCGCAGCAGGGAACCCCACGGGCTCCAGCAGCTGGGAAATATCCATTTGGGTGTGTGGGTTGGCTTGTGTGACTATTTGTGGAATCTGTCTATGTGCAGCTTATAAATTCTGCATTGATATTTTGAAGCTGTTGCTGTAAAAATTCCTGAAAATTGGAATGCCAAAGGTGGCCGGAATCCAGAGCTTCAGTGGGCTGACTCGACCTCTGAAAACGCCTGTGCATCATCCCTGTGGGCAGCCCATGGACATGCTACAGACCCAGTTCCTGCCTGGGACGTGGCTGCCTCAGGTTCAGTGAATGCTCTGTGTCCTCTTTTGTTGCCAAAATCCTTCCAGGTGCTCTCAAGACCAGGGCCAAGGTCTGTATGCTGACAGGACAGTAAGTGTGTTAAGCAGATGAGGTAAAAAGTGCTGGTGCACAGAGGAGATCCTGAATACAGAGTGTTTTCTTACTGGAATTTTGGCATATAACTATCCCTTGGAAGATGGGTACACACACTCTAAGGTATATGCCTTGGGGAAGGGCTGAGGCAATGTATTTCTCATTCCTGACAGGATGATATGAAGCAGAACTGTGTTAGAATGGCTTTACTGTGGGGTGAGTCTCCCCAAACACACAATTTGACCTTGAATCTTTTGAAGGACTCTGTTTTTATCAAAATCTCTTTTATTTCCTCCAATCTTCTTATTAAGACTCTTCCAGCTTTGTTAGGTCCAGCACTTTGTTGATAAGAGAATGACAACCCATGTAATCCTACCTCTTCTCTGGTCACTCTGCATTGTTGAAGACAGAAGCTGTTGATTTATTCAAATCTACCTGGCTGTGTAGTTTTCTTTGTCTGGGTCTGTCTCTCTCCTGCCTTTCAAACCTCAGTTATCTATTTATCACTCTGTCTCAGGTCCCAGGCATTCAGTCTTTGCTAGGCAGAAACTATTTTTGACTCTAGAAAGTGCTGAATGCTCTAAAGGCACTTAACAAAGTGAATCTTTGATCCTTTGGGGATCACATTGTTATGAAAATATTATAATTTGTCAAAAGAGAAGATTGAAACTTCTATTTCATTAAAAAAACCAGCACAGATGTCTGGATATACGAAATCTCCCCAGCTACTTACAGATTACTTATGGGAACCTGTATTCACCTGTCTGAATAACACTACACTTAAGATGATTAATATAGACATAGAAGAGAGATTTATCTGTGCCTATTTTGCTTTTTCACCTAAACAGCTGAACTTTTTAACTGCCTCTTTATAACACGCAGGTTATACAGTTTTATCAGTGAACTGTACTTCTTTCTGTAAGAACAGTTTTGGCTTCACTCCCATTGTGACAAACCAACAACAATACCTTTAATAGAATTCTGTGGGATTTTCTTTTATCAGTGCCTCTTAATGTAAAGAGTACATTCAAGGAAAGATATTAGCCTCATCTTTGTTCAGATCATCTTCAATAAAAATATTGTAATCAATCCTTTTGTGAGTTTCAATCCACAGTTTTCAAAGAAAAGGACTGTTTTACATTTAAATATTTCAGATTTATAGACATACTGGAAACACATTGCAGAGATTTATTGCTGTTTTTTTCTTGCTGCTTTTATAAAGATGGGCCTGTATTGCCGACACCACAAAGATGTAAACACTCTGGATAAGAAATAAAGAGCAACCCCCACCAAGAATGAGATCCAAGCCACAAGATCTATAAAATGGCTGTGGGTGTTGCAACCTTAAAGGCATTCTTGTTTGTAGACTGCTAAACTTGTTTTAGCAAAGACTTGAAATGGACTTCTAAAGGCTCCTGTGTGACGTGTGCAGTGCACAGTGCTGTGTTCCTACTCTGTGAAGAATACTTAGCAGTTCCTTTCAAAAGGATGTGTACAAACAAATTCTGCATGGCAGCTCACTTGCTTTTTGCTTTTTCTGTTAACATTTTCTTCTCTTTATTCTTTAATTTTTTGCTTCATCTTTGCTTTTCTTTGCTTTTCCTGTCTTTTCCAACTTACAGAACATCCTAGAGACTTTGTGTGCTCATTCTCTCTTTAGTGTCAGGCTTCAGTCTGTGCCTGGCAAAGTGTCTGGCAGCACACTCTAACCCTGAGTACACTTGCATGCCCAGGCCATGTGGGACAGCCATTAGCCCAGGACAAAGCTTCCTCATCATTTCAGAAAAGGTCTGTACTTCACCTGGAAAAATTATATCAGTGGGAATACATTTCCCCACAGGTTACGTATTACTTTTGCTTTATGAATACTGAAAAGATTAGTGAACATGCAAATGCTTGAGGCAATGTGTGTACAGATGAAAAAAGGCAGAGGAAGAAAGGGGAAAAAAGAGGGGACAGAAAGGGGAAGAAATAAGTCTTAATTAATGAAAGTTGATTAATGAACAGACTTTTATTGTTTCAGGGATGACTCTCAGAGAAACAGTTCCAAAGAGAAGCAGCAACGAATTTTTGTTCCAGTATCACTGCTACAACCCAGCTGCCACCAAAAGAGTGGCCTCACCAAAGTTAGGCTTAAAAGACTTTTGACCAATCTCTCCAGTCCTAGGAACACCAGCACTCTTCTTCTTTGGCCACAGCTTTGCTCCACGTGTCCTCTCATCTAGCATTGTATTGATACTGTTCAAATCACCAGTCAGTCACTTTCTGGTTTTTAAGAGAAACATTTCATTCCTCTGCTAGAACACTGCTGTCTCCTTGGCTTCCTTAGGAACAGCTCTTGCCCAGAGTTTCAGCCTTCCCTTCAGTCCAATGCAGCAGATCTCACACCCTGTGCAGTGCTCAGGCTCTGCTCCTCCCATGCCATGTGGATCTGGAATGAAGGGTTGATCCCCTGAATTGCTCCTGCACTTAAACTGGAAGATTTGGATCCTGAATAGGGGCCACTGGAGTTTTCTTGAATGTGCCAGAAGAACAAAGAAGTTATGTTCAAAGGCTGTGGGTAGCTTTATAAAGATGCAGCTGGTTGTGAAGATGGAGAGAAAAGCCTTTACCTCTGCATTTTTATTTTGGCCAGGGAGGTGAACCAGCATTTCAAGTAAATGTCATGACTTGCCTCAGTTCCCTTTAAAGACCAGGATGAGACTTTGGCAGCACTGCTTGATGGAGTTGCCTACAACTGGCACTAGAATTGGTGCAGTTCAGGCTATTTTTCTCCTGGGAGTGAACAGTTTTTCTTGCAGAGGACTGTAATGCTCTGTGTTCATACTGTGCCTATTCTTGTAACTTTACAAGCTCATCTGAAAATTTATGTAAGCAAATGGCATCTGCTACATGTCAGGGAAAAATATGGGCCAACACTTTGATTTAAAGATGATGCCTTGTGTTGTGTAATGCTAAATAATGTCATGTGTCTGACATACCCATCAAAGCATGTGAGACACACCCTATAACATGTTTTAAATTAATTTATCCTTATGGATAAAAAATGTTTTCCTTGCTTGTGAGGGTATTATTATTATTATTATTATTATTATTATTATTATTATTATTATTATTATTATTATTATTATTATTATTATTATTA
>VZUI01042628.1:3684-17172 GCA_013401135.1 Cettia cetti
AAAAAAAAAAAAAAAAAAAAAAAAAAAAAAAAAAAGGTCTTTTTTTAAGAAATATAAACTAAACCATGTTTATTGCTGTGGTGGTTTGCTTTATTTGAAAATACTTGGACCTGCTTTTCTCCTGTCTTTGAATCTTCTAGGGCAGAATCAAATCCTTTCCAATGCTGTCTTGTTCTTGAGGACTTCTGGAATTAATTTAATTGGATCCATTCCTTGCTTTTCAAAATTGGAGAATGCAAAATTATTTTGAACGGTGGTTTCATTAACTAATTTCCCTATTCCTCTGAGGGATTTGGCTGTGCTTATGATTTTGTAATAAATACTTAACATACTACTCTCAAACAGTTTCCCCCCAACTAGGATAAAGCCACACCATCACCACCACCATATTTTGGTGACTTCAGCAGCACATGTTATGACAGAAATGCTTCAGCCTTGAGAGTAGCCACTTCCCTATTTTTTAATTGTCTCTTTGTGACAAGAATGTTTGGCTTTCTTCTTTTTTAATACACATGAAACAAAGTTCTCCATTACATTGTGCTTGAAATCTGCATTTTCCAGTGCCTGGAAAAGACTTCTTCTCAGCCCATGCTGTAACCTTCTGGAGTGAAGCTTTTTGTATGCAGTGAGAAGCGTGTCGTGCTTTGGCCGTAACTGGAATGTGCACAGCTTTGTGAAGCTTCTCAGAATGACTCAAAGAGTGGAAGCAAATAAAAAACCACAGAGATATTTGTATCTTCAATGTGCTTCAAGTAACTGCATTATTACCACAGCACCTCCGAGGCTTCCCATTTTTGCAGATTGCACATTGTCACCACTTCCTAAATAGCTGTGTTTATTTATTGAAACTCAAGAGTTTTATTTAACAGCTCATGTAAAAAGCACTTCTCCTTATCCATGCCATTTATCTCCAGATTTTGGTGCCCACAGCAACCCACCATAATCCTTATTAGACATGCATTGCAAGCAGCCTCATTTTTAAAGGAAACCAGCTGAAGCATTTGTTAAAATCATACTTTTAATTTCTTTGGTTGTGTGGCTTTGAAAATAGGACCCAACTCATGAGGGCAGTTAAAATGTCAGGTGATATGAGACTCTCAGACTGTGGCAGGGACTGCAATCAGAACTTTCATGTAATTATAAATAGAGCATAAGCTTGAGTGAAGTGCTGGATTTGAGGTTTTGTTGCCTACAACTGACACACATGGAATTGAGGTCTGATTGCTGTAGGAATGGAAATTATGTGGTCGTGTCTCACTGGAGGGGAGAAGTTAAGGGCATAATTGCCATCAACCTTTCCCAGGATCCCAGCATTGGCACTTAGACTTGGAAATGTTTTGGACGGCATCGTGTGCTCAGTCATTTAATCCCAGAGTCAGTGAAGGGAAATGTTTCAGGAGAAGCTGGGAGCTAGTTGGAATTTTGACATGAGAAACACCCGAGATCTCTTCCCTCACAAAAGGAGAGGTGTTAAAATTATTTTTTTTGTCTGTGACAGACCACACATTTGCTGCCATCATCTTGAATGCCACATAACTGGTGTTGGAGGCAGTAAGGCAGACACGCAGTGGGCTGGGTCTGCAGGAGCCACGACAGCAGCTGAAAATCTGCCTGGGGTGGCTGATGGCTGCTGTGTCAGAGAACCACAGCACTCCTGGTATGAGCAATGAACAGCAGTGAGTTGGGGAAGTGGCACATTTTAGGTTTTAATTTTGCAGGTTGAAGCCCCTGCCTAGGCAACAGAGTCAGCCCAAGCCACAGAATTTCAAAACGTGTCTTAACAGTAAATGGAAAAATCAATATGCCTTTCTCATTTTCCTGGAGCATGACAGAAAATGCAGTTAATCAATAGGTGACTTTCTGTCCGTTTTAGGGAGCACTGTATAAGATCCTGATGGGCAAAGATAAACAGAAGGAAAATGAGGAATCTACTCTCATGCAGAAGGCACCTCTCTGATAGGAGATCTGTGTCCTGTAAATAGATAAAGCACTGCAGACTTGCACTTCAATGCAAGAAATGCAAGTTAAGGACTATCTACTTGAGTTCATTGCTGCATGGAAGATAGAGTAAGTAAATACTGAACTGTAAACCTCTCTATTTACAAAAGGGCATAACAATAAATAAAAAGCATAGTAAATAATGAGAGATTGGATTGACAGCGCTGCAGAAATCTTGGTTGGTAGCTATACTTAGATGGCCAAGGAGCTAAGGGTGCTTCTATAACAAAACTGTGCTCAAGGAAACATTGGCAGATTGAAGGGAAATGATAAGAGTGTAAATTATTTACACAATTTTATTCAGCTACCTGTAATGGTGTTTTATAATGAAAATAGGAGGCCACATTTGATGACTATATGAGTGCAGCTCCATGGATCTGGCTTAGAAGTTACAAATAATTTATCTGAGGATGAATTACAATGTTTAAATTATTTATTATTAGAATAGATTAATGTTAATTCACATATACACACTTTCTTGCACTTTTCACACATTCAACAATGGAATTTTTGCAGGCAAAATCAAAAATACAGTCTCTGAGTCAGGCTTCTTCTACCACTGTGTTACTGAAATTTCTAATCATCATCTCATGACAATAGTTTCAAGGGATTTATGAAAAAGTAGCAGAGAATACACTTTTCTGTAATTTACTATTTCCTGTAATTCATCATACCATTTTTTTTCCCAAATTGCTTTGACTTTTTTTCAGGAGTATCATATATCACAGTCCAACTACTAGTGACCCTTTTCCAGCTGATATTCTTCTGCTTTTGTGCATTGTTTTTTACTGTTTCACTGCAAAGACAATTAGAAAAGGTAAAGCAAGAGACAACATGGCTAGGTAGGAGAGTTGACTAGAAGGCTCCTTCTGTGGGACTTTGTTTGGTTTACCAAAAATCCCAAAGATTTATTTGGGAACTTTGGGTGTTGTGGAACTGGTAAGTGAAATTTTATAGTACGGGCTGCACAGAAAGTCAGACTAGATAGCCTGCTCATCCGTTCTGCTTTTATGTCATCCCAAATCTACTTCAAATCTATTGAGACCACTGGCAAATGTTAAACACAGCCTCGCCAAGTACATTTGGAATGGATTCACCTTTAAAAAAGCATAGGCAATGATACTAAAGCAAAGCAAATATGAAGGTGGCAACATCAAGAAGTAAATGCAAAGTAACAAGTAGTATGAAGGCTGGCTAAGGTAGTAGTCTGCATTAACTGCTTCACCTTCAAAGCTGGTGAGTGCCACAAGCTCTCACTTTTTTTGAGTGGTTTGTTTAGTAGATGATGAGAAATACGGGGATAGTTTCAGAGGGAGGGGATGTTGCTACACATAAATAAAAAACAAGCCACAATTTTATGAGGACAGAAATTACCATCAACAGAGGGCAAAATGAACATATTGAAGGCAGTGTTCCAGAGTTTTTGGATTCCCACCCATGGGTTTTGATATGTAATGTTAGTAGCATTACAATTAGGCCACTTGAACACATAGATGAGGAAATACAGATTAGGGTGCAATGTTTATCATTTCTTTTTCTATCTACTCTTTCTCTGTGTATTCATGTGCACTTGGGAGCATTCAGCATTCCCAGCAGTTATGTGAGGAATGACTGCACTCTCAGTAATCTTCCTATTGTGGCAGAAGATGATAAAATAATTAATGAGCTAGCTGGGAGCTGGAAATTTCACATTCAGTTTCCAGCACTGACACAATCTTCCTGTATGACCCTGGGTAAGTCACGCAATCTTTCTGTCACCCAGTTCCTCATCTGTGCTTTGACTATGTGAAAAAAATTCTGTTTATGTCTCTGAAAAAGCATCTCTACTGTCACACTTGCCAAGTGCATCCTGATCCACAGCACTCTTTTTAATGTCCCTCTATGAGTCACACAGCACAACTCAGTCTGAGTAACCAGAACTCACCCACCCCAAGTTTTTCAGGAACTTGCAAGTACAACAGGGGACTGGTTTGGTTCTGAGCTACCACTCTATGAGCTCATGACCCCCCTGATAAGTGGTAACAACTTGATGAAATGGTTACCAAGTGTATTCCTAGTTTTGTGAAAAGAAATTTAAACTGGAGCAGTTCTAGGAAATGGGAAGTGTTGTCAGGCATGTAGTAATTACACAGCTTCTCATAGATAAGTGCAGGGTACCAACAGTGCAGTGCACAGCACTCTGCTGGGTGGAACCAATGTGCTGGAGCTGTGCCACACAAGGTCTTCTCTTTCAAAAGATCTTCTCTTTGCCCATATTAAAATGTAGATAATAAACCCAACAGCTGGAGGAGCAATTCGAGCCTTCCTTGGAGTCACACCTTTCTACCAATCATCCTGAGGAACAGCTGGAATAGAAATAAAAATACAAGAGTCCTCAACTGAAGAGGCTGCTTGGAGGTACTAACATGACTTTTGAGAAAGGGAGAGTCTCCTTTTTAGTCACACTTTTCCTTTAAGTGTTGTCTCAACACCTCAGCTATAGCAGAGCAGCAGTAGACACATGGATCATCCCTTCATGAAAACCATGAAATAGGAATCAACAGCACACCACTGCATTCCAAGGGCTGCTCAAACCTTTTTCTGTACTAAAAGGCAAGAACTGATTTTTCTCTATTTTCACCTCTTCACAGATATCCAAGTTCTCTTGGTGGAAACTGGCTTTTCTCCAAGTTATGTGATCCATGTACAGTGAGCATTTTTTCTTTATTTTTTTGTCTAATTTGTGGGATTGCCTGAAGGGTGTTCCCAGTTTCATCACAATTCCTTTGTGTTTTGTTTGTTCTCTGAATTGACTGTAAATGTCCACTATTTTTCACTGCAGTGACCAGTCTTGGATGTCACATGGAGGAAGTGAGGAGCTGATCCTGCAAGGCAAAGTCACTGGGACTTGAGGGCATGTTGGAGATTTTTTTCCTTCATTGATAAGACTTCCCAGAGTTGTAGGATGACTGGCTCTGTGGCATTAATCTGGTTGCTTAGTCTTTATCTTCACCCCATGACCTAAGCCTGCTGATGTACACAGCTGTCTCAAAAGACCAGTGATATCTACTTAAATGTTTAAATGAATTTAACATCTGAAGCTATATTTATTTTCAAAATACGTTAATTTTTTTAAAAAAAACTTATGATAATATAATTGTCCTTATCTTTCTTTCTGTTGCCTTCTCTCTTTGTTACCATCATTAATAACTTCTCATTATGGATAATGAGAGTCCTATGAGTGACTGAATTTCAAAACGATTCATTTCAGATGCAACCCTTCTGTTGGTATTGTCCCTCTTTTGTCCAGAGATACCCACAACAGTTCTGTTTTTCTTTTTCCATCCATAAGGAAGCCTTATCCAGCTCTTGGTGCAATGGGCTACGTTTGCAGCACATCTTTAAATCCAAGAACTTCCATTCCATGTCTAGCCAAAACCCTAGGAGAGTCTCTAGCACAGATGAACTCCTGGGAGCAATATTTTGCTACCAGAAGGGCATGTCCTACCTAGGGAGACGAATCTGACTTATTGCACTGGAAGATAATTGTCTGCACCCCTAAATGGTCTGTGAAGGCATTGAAGAGGCATCTTGCTAACTCGTGAAGGGCAATTGTTTTTCTGTCAGCATGTGAGAGTTCCAAAGTAAAAGTACCAGACATATGCTTTTTCAATGTCCTCAGAACTTCAAGGGGTAAACGCATTCATTTCCTTTCATTTTGCATCCATCTGATTGCTTTTAAACATAGTGAGGATCAAATCTTTCCAACACTGATACCTATGGCAAGCCTCCCTCTGACTTCCACGAGACGGGAATTTGGCTCTCAAGAATGAGTGTCTGGGGAGGATGCATTGAAATGAATAGTG
Organism: Cettia cetti; assembly: GCA_013401135.1. Taxonomy (NCBI): domain Eukaryota; kingdom Metazoa; phylum Chordata; class Aves; order Passeriformes; family Sylviidae; genus Cettia; species Cettia cetti. Next base: position 9,528 of record VZUI01042628.1, read on the forward strand.
ATTGTCAAAGCACATTGGAATTTAGAGCACATTTGTTGCAAAGATAGAAGCTCGCTGGGGTATCTGATTGTCAGAGTCAATTTTATTTTCCTTGCTGCACATATGCACATATTTGAACCTTGTCATGCTGCAAAGGGAAATACCTCATTAGATTTCACTAGGGTTTCTTCAGAGTTGTTTATACACTACAGTCAATAAAGATATTTTTTGTTTAATAAATGAAATACTGGAAAGGCCTGTTCTATCAGGAAATCGAAGGAAGTGCATTTATCCCTGGTAAAGATGAAGCTCTATTTTATAGGGTGCAGAAAGCCTGCAATGTGTATTATTTTTCAAATAGTTGAAAGATTTATAGTGGTAAATGGTTTCTTTAAATGGTTTCTTTTTCAGTCTCTTGATCATATTAACTGCAACACAGCAAAGGTTACAAATAAAAACAAAAGTAAACCAAGAGCATTTCTATATTCTGTATTTTCAATTATGATTTTAACAGAAATGAATCACTTGTCCTTTTTTCATTTGGAAACAGTTTTACTTCCCTTTTCCCCACTGGACATATAATTTTGATTTATAAACACAGCAATCTGGAGCAAAGGGAAGTTTTAAGTACTGTACATATTCCTGCTGAGGCCTAGAATTATTTTGCTTAGAATTTTTATCTTCCTTCTTTATATTTTCAGGTCAATTTTAGCTTTCCACTTTAGAGCTGAGAAACATGGTTGCAGTTGACATTGTTTGCCCATTTCAAATTCACACAGGCCTAAGGTTACATCTTGCATGCAAGGCCCCATTTCATAAACATGGTGACGGGTTCTTCCAGTCAAAATGTGCTTTTAACTGGGATAAACCTGTCTCCCCATGTTAAGACTTATAAATCTTCTCCACAGGGCTATTTACAATCCAGCTACTGCATGCTTACTTTCTTGACTCTGAATGAATAAATCAGTTTTCCACATCACCCCATTCTCTTTGCTGATGTTTTGATTTGGTGTCTTTCCAAAAGTCTCTGATCATAGACACATGATTATAAAACCATCTCTCGCACTGAAAACTATTTAAGGAAGAGGCAATGGAATTAACTTCTTTAAGATATTGTTTTACTCTGCACATTTGAACTTAGGGATATACATTTTTCACAGGGCTCATTTCTGCTGGGCAGAACACTCTGATAAGACTGCAGAAGCCAAGAACTTAAATGAGGATTTTTTTTCATTATTCACTGCTTGGGTTGAGCTTCCACAACACGCAATCTGTGTCTTTAACTCAAGCTGAGGCTCTTTGAGTAGAAGCAGGTGTCTCTCCCCTTAAAAGATTTTTAAAACACTTAAAAGAGTTTTGTAGGTTTGTTTTTGATAAAATTGGGAAATTTTTTTCTGCTGCACTGCTCATGTGGAATTTTTCTGAACTATGAGAGAGAAAAGGATTGGCCATCAGAGATTTACAGTAAGGGGTTTTTTCCCCCACCTAGGAAATCTAGGAAAGTATTTTTATTCACAACTTAGGCTTGAAATTTGAAAACCCTTTGTATAAAAGCTGTGGGAGACCCCTAGGAAAACACTTTGTGTACTGAGATCAGAGACTGGCTTGTGTCTCAGCAACAGTTTCTGTTATTTTCTCGTCATAACTCCAGGAAGAAAGGGATTGACATGAACATTTCTAGATTTCCACTAGGATCTAATCCTTTTTTTGAATCCTGGGTGGAATTAAAAACTAGAGGGAGCCTGCAGAGCACAAGCAGCAACTAGTGATGAAAATAACATGAAGACCAGCCTGGCAAATCATTTGATTTCACAGGAAAAGAGCCCCTGAGACTGGAGCATGGAGGAGTTCAAACCCCATGTAAAGTGTCTGCTCATTTTCAAAAACAAAATCCAAATCTTAGCCTACAGCTCATCCAGGGGTGAAAGGCCACTGCAGCATGATGTTTGACAATTCCCCTTGTAGAACAGACACTGCATTTATAAATTTTGCCTTTTATAAGGATGTTATAATCAGAAAAGGACAAGCGTCCTTTTTAGTTTGAGATAGTGGTAGATAGCTGAAGGGAATGTGAGATGTGCAGAGACCTGCAGATGAGCTGTCTTGGAAGGTCTTCTTGTCATTACTCTTGATCACTCAAAGTTCTGTGATATCAATATTGTCTATTCTAAGCAATGGGTCTTTTTGTTTATACTCAGCTAAGACCTGTGCACCTAAAAAGTTTGCGCTGAACTTCCTGAAACCAAATTTCTATGTTATACTGTCTAGAAGAGAGAAGCACCATGCTTGCCCACATTATTCTTCAGAGAATATAACGATATTTTTTCCAGAGAACTTATGTTTTTCATGCACTGACAATTGCAGCTTAATTATATTAAGCCCTTCATAACATGCTTGGAAAAGAAATCAGTATCTGTATCACTTACTGAAAGCCCAGACAATATCTCTGTGTGCATGGCCTGTGCACATCTCAGTGGTAGCACCCAAGAAGTCAAGGAATTGCACTGAATTCACCACTTAATTTCAAGTAAAATCACCTAAAGATAAGACAGAACTGACTCACCACCAGCAGCTGGTGAGGCTGCTGACCTTAGGCTTCCTGCCTTTGTGTTTCCCTGCTCATCCTTTACTGGAATAAAACATAGAGGAAAGATTCTGTAGGGGCCTTGTGCTGATGAGCCCCTCAGTGATAACAACCCTTGGTGAGGGTTATATCTTCCCTCTGTGGTTTGACTGACACTCATCTAACTCTAACCCTTTCCTGAACTGCCTCAGTGAGGAGCACGGTTGCACTACAGTCTCACTATCTAATTTGGTGGTGGTTTATTCAAAAGAGAAGTGAGGACAAATTCGCTCATTTAAGATCTCAGTTATCCTCTTTTTCTCCCCAATAGCTTTATAAAACCATAACAAGGCACTTAGAGAGACAGAATAAATCAGACAAATCTGGGCCTCTCTTTTGCTTACAATGTTTTCCTACAACAGCTGTTAACATCACCAAGGCACCAATAATACAGTTAGAAAAGCTAAAAAAAACAAGCCAGAGAAAGTGCAGCAATTCTCCATTGTAGAGAAAAACAAGAAAATTCAAATTTTGAGGCACATTATTTCTCTGGGACTATTTCAGATGAGAAAATTTAGTCTGGAACAAGGTAATAGAACATTAAAGCCCCAAAGAGCAGTAACAGACAAGAGATTAACTTAAACACCTCCTAAAAATAAAGAATTTGACTTTGTCTCGGAAAACACTGACACCAGCATGTGACCTATCACAGAGACACAGAGATATAGTGCAGAAAGATAGTGGGGATACAGAAAGAACAATGATACCACAAGTAAAACAACAGTTACGAGGAAAGCTGAAGACAAATGGCAAGACAGCAACAGCAACAGATGTTTTCCCTTAAGGTCATAAATGAAAACAGAAATCCTGATGCACAGGAGCTTTTCCGGAGAAATACGTCTGTATCAGAGCATGAAATGCTAGTGAAAGAAAAACAGAACCAAACACCAAGAATAAAAGCAAAGCAGTCTCCTCTTTTTTCAAGGAGAATCAGGGCAGATGCCCAGGTAGCTGGTGATGAGCTGTTGTTTGAGGAGAGACAATCTCATCTCTTCCCACCAAGACAATGGGAATGGACCCACAGAGCTGGATTCTGGTAATGTCTGGATGATTCACTGCCCAGGGTACCTGGCACAAGATTTGGCCTGAGATTCTTGTGCCTGGGAGGAGAAGGACAACACTGCTGATTGCAGGAATGAGGCAGAGAGCAGGGGTGGTACAAGGGCAGAAATCTGGGCCCCTCTCACCAGGAGGCTGCCAGCTAAAACTGTCCTGGCTAACTTCATGCTCTGCTGGTGGCATTCCTGGATGGCCTCTGGGCTGCAATTCAGGCCATGAGGTGCCCTTTGGAAGTCATAAAAAGTTGTATATGAAGTGCCAGAGCACAGGCTGGGCTCAAGTGGATGCTCAAAGATGTGTTATCCCATTCCAGCAGGTGACACACTGTGGGCAGCTGTGGCCTGAACGCATCCACAACCCTGACTTTCCACACAGACCTCTGCTCTTTATTTTTTCCCCACAACATCCACACTTGATCTCTGCTCAAGAAAAATGCAGGGAAAAGTGCTTTCTCAGATCACCTCTTGCTCAAGACTGACATTATCAGTTTGGAATATTCTCAGGGCTATTGGGTGTCCGGAAGAGGGAATGGCTGGGATCTGAGTGTACCATTCGAGCTTAAACCAAACACCCCCACCCAGATTTTGCTCAGACTATCAGGAAAGGTAATTTAGCACCTGGGGAAGATAGGGTTTGGAGCTTGTATTTGGCACACCAGCCAGCCATCTCAGAATGGACCTACCAGATGAGATATTGTGTCACAAAAAAAGTTTGCGGAGGTGTTAAGTGCAAAAGCATTCCTGAACCAATAGAATATAAAACCCACAAAAAACTCCAACACTTCTGCCAGGAAAGAATGGTGTCTGTGTGTTTTTCAAAATGCTGTTTGCATAAACAGCCAAGAAAGAAGGGAAACAGGATTAAAAAAAAGGTACCACTGTGAGGTTCACAGTGCTGATAAACCTGGTGCACATGCAGAGAACTCTGGAAGCCATCTGATTGTACAGCCAGTGAAGGGTGTACCCAGCTGGCTTGTGGACATACCAGCACAGCAGCAGAGCTACCAGAGCTTTCTGCTACACAGCCTGACTGACTGTCAATGGCAAAAAGAGTATTTGCACGTGGGTGTGTGTGTTTGTATCTCTGAATGGGGTGGTGGATGTAATTTCAATGAACCTAAAGGACTCAGGAGCCTGTGTCCCTTTTTTATAAGTGACTCGTTGCAGATTCAGCACAATGCCATGGCAACACCATAAAGAAGCCAAAGCACTATAACCACCTTGGAATGCTTGAGCTGAGAACTCATCTTACTCCTGTGGTGTAACTCTAACCTCGGGGTAGCCCCATCACAGTCACAGAGCACAAGCAGCTCATCAAGGGGTGGGTAGTAAGTTGTTCTGTTGCCATAACTCATCTCTGTATGCCAGCACATAGTGTCCTGCTCTGGTTCTACACACAGTTTCTGAGAGGATTCCTAAATTACTTAAATAACTTCTGGATTCTTGGAAAAAGAAAAGGAATATAAAAAAGCTAAACGCTCACAGTTTGAATCAACAGGAGAGCTGACCATGAGCAGATTTGTGAAACATTATAGCACTGTTATTGTGGGTTTCCAATTGCAGAACCAGGAATAAAACTGACACAAGATATAATCAAAGAAGAAGTAAAAGCCTGGAAAAGAAATAATGTTAGCCAACATTGTTTTATGAACATCAGTCTCCTTGGACAGATCTGATTACATCCTCTGGTGAGATTATAACTCGCTTGATAAAAATGACTACATAAATATAAGAGACATTTTAAAGTTTTTGATTACTGCTGCATGACATTTAGGCTTTCAAAAATTACACAATATAATAGAGCATGTGATGTACTGAATGGTGTAAGGAGCCAAATAAACATCAGGGTCCTATAAACAGTCAGCATCAAGGGCAGGGAGGTGGGGTGCTCTAAACTCCTCTTTTGATTAGTCAGAAATGGCTGACTGCTGAAATCTTTGTGTTCCAGGAATGAGAAAATTAGCCAGGTGTTTATACAGCCTATTAAATATCTGCAAAAATATCACCCACCCAACCCCAAACTCATTAGCCTACACTGGCAATTTAACTATCCCTTGGATATTTCTAAATTAACCATTCTGGGGAGACATGAAGAGACAGTGGGATTCAGTTTCTCAAAAAAAAAAAAAAAAGGAAAAGACCTGCTAGTTTGAGGAATAAATATTAAAGAATGTAAATTGGTTTGTGTTTTGTTCCTAGAGCCATTCTTTAGATCTGAATATCTGGAATTCAAATGTTAAATTCAAATTTGAAATCCGTTCTGCAAAAATATGTCTTTCTTGCCTTTATAATACTGTTGTACTGATGCTCCCTAGTTTTTCTTCAGTGTTTCACAATTAGCAGACTTCTCAGTTTAATATGCTTCTTTCGTGAGTCATGAAGAAAATTTCTGAATAAGAGTTTTGTACAACCCGTGAATCATGAGGTTCTTTCATTATATTTATTGATGCTTACAATGCAAAAAAAAAAAAATAGAATGGTTTTTTGTGGAGGAGGACATGAGGCATCTTGTGTTTTAATTTTAAAATAGCATAAGGTCCTGCCATAGGAGGGGTGAATCACAGTACCATTGTGAAAATTTTGAGAATAATATGAGTATAAACAGAAGTGAAAGAGAGTGGAGCATTTCCAGCAGACATTAATTAGCAAACTAAAGACAGCAATTAGCAAAGTAAAGACAGCAGTTTTTTAAAAATAAAAATAAAAAAAGATCCTGGAAAAGTTGATCATTTTTTTCTGAAGCTACTTGGACTCATAATTTCTGTAACAGAAACACTGACTTTTTTAATATATTGTGCTAATGCAGTATAGATGACATTGGTTAATATTTTTCCTTGATGTGTCCTTTTCAGTTCATCTTTAACCAGATGCTATAGTTAGTTTTAACCAGGAAATTTGTGTAACAGAGACAAAAATATTTACAGATAACTAGAAAGTAGCAGTATAAAAATCTTTCTTTGTAGCTCAAATCTTATAGACAGTGCACATTTTATAGACATTTTTAGGGGGAGGACCAAACAAGTCCTGGTTGTTACATAATGTGGCACAGAATTTGTTCACATCTGCTCACCAGAGAGATTTCACTTGCTCGCTCGGAGCATAGAAAGCCAGTGGCTGGATAGTGGAGAATTGAGCAGCAGTCTAAGGTGCTAATGGGGTGATTATCCATTTGGCTGATACAGGGGCCTGGGGGGTATAATAACAGGGAAATTTTTAAATTCAAGTTTGCGTTCCTGAGGAGAGAGGAGTGCACTGAAATGGACACTGCTGCTGCCTTCCAAAAGCTCCAGTTTCCCTAAAGCATCTGAATGACACCACCATTTGTCATCAAACTTGCTGGCCCTTACACTCAGCATTTCTTTCAAAAAGCCTCTTCTTCTCTGTCCTTCTTTACGACATGGACATCCTCAGGTGCTGTGCTGAGCCCTGTCAAGAGACACCTCCAAAAAGAATTGAGCAAGCCCACTTGGATTAGCAGAGTAACTTCACATTCCCTGCTGACGCCCACGGCACAGACGTAACCCCCTCACATGAACTAGCATTCAATATGAGAGCCAAATCTTCCTCTGTGCAACTGCTGCTGGAGCCTTAAAGTGTTTCTGCTTTCCCTCTCACATCCCTATGAGCTAACCACATACCCTTGCTACTGTTGTCCCGTAACTGCCTTGAAAAAGAAAACAAAATAGAAAAGAAAAAAAAAGTATCAGAAATCCCCTAACTAATTTTAACAGCTAGGGAGCTGGCAAGCAGAAGTGTATGTGCTGTAGAACTGAAACAGGTGTGGTTTGAGCATTTTCCATATTTGGTTTTGGCAAAAACACGAACAGAGGGTATTAATTCCTCCACACTGATAATGGGGTCTTGGAATCCGTTATCTGAAATAAAAATTCTTGGCAGAATTCCTCATGTACTCAAATGTGCAAGAAAAATTGAATTGTGGTTTTCTTTTTTTTTTTTTTTTTTTTTTTCATTAGGAACCAGATAT
>VZUI01042631.1:0-13849 GCA_013401135.1 Cettia cetti
GGACCCTTCTCTTCCCTCAGGAGATTTGGTACCTCCATAGAGACCATCCTTTCTTCTACCCCTATGTTGACAGTGAATCTTTAGGAAATGTCAGAAATTTTTTTGGATAAAACCTAGGCAGTGAAAGGACAGAACTGGAGAAGAGAGCTCAGAGCTTGACACTGGCCAAACACTCTCATGTCTCTGTTCCTGAGCTCCTGCTCTGCTGCAGGATGTGTGAATCACTGTTGGTGTTGAAATATCACAAGCTTCCTAGTGTGCACCTGCTTATTTATTACATTAAAAAGAAATAGCCAGTGGTGTCCCTCTGAGGGGACGAGGGAAGATGACCCTTTGCTACATGTGCCAGAGAAGTCAGCCACTTGGGTTTCTCAACAGACAAAGACAAATCCTCTCTGCATGCCTTGGCAGCTCCGGTGCTTGTCCTCAGTGTATTTAATCTGAATTTTACATGAAATGTGTTTATACATACTCTGGAGAAGTGAAGACTGCGATGAGGAGGGGCAAGGACATCTGCTACTGTGGCACATAGTCTTGGTCACACATCCCACCTGAAGCTGCTGCCACTGGAACCCCTCAGCCTCTGCTGAGTCCCAGAGGGTGACCAAGACCACTTGTCATGGGCTTCCCAGGGTCTTGGTTTAACCCTTTCCTAGAAACGGCTTTTCCTTGAAAGACTTTAGCTGGAAATCGGAGGAGGATCTGTATGGAGCCGGCCTGCATCCTGGTAAGGGGTGTCCTCATGCTACGGAAACACTTCAGCAGGACAGAGGGCTACTTAACTGCTTATTAACTAGGGATAGGAGCAGCAGTTTTCAGCCTGGATGGGTGGGCCGAGGAAGCAGTAACTGCCGCACGATGGCATTGTCTGCTGCGGAGACAGGCACAGCTCTTCCAGCTCAGAAAACTCCGCAGCAGCCCTCCCCGGGAGCAGAGCGCGGCCTGAGCTCCTGGCACTGGTGTTCAGGATCAGGTTACACTGCCACCAGACTGGACTAATCCTCTCAAAATGGCTGTTTCCTAAAGGAGGAATCTCTCTGTTCCCAGCTCCTGGCTGAGGTGTTTGAGCAGAACAATCAGAGCCTGGCGGGAAGCTGCTCTTGCTCTGCAGCATTGTAAGAGGGAGGTGTCGCGTTCCACTGAGGCAAACTGCGAGCAGCTCTTTTAGAACTAGACGGTCAGGAACGAAATTAAGTCAACCGAGGCAAACACTTATTGGTAATGAAAAAAAACAAAACAAAAAGGAGTTACTCTAGTACTAAAGACAGTAAAAGAAAAGACGGAGCAAGAGGAAGAAAAATGGGAAAGGAATTGGCAGAGCGGGGAGTTGCAGAGAGAGGCCTGGGTTGGTGGCGGGCAGGGCAGTGCTGGGCACAGGTCGCTCAGGGACGCAGAGACGAAGCACGCAGGACATCGCCCAGGGACACCGGGAGACAGGACAGACGTGAGGGCGAGCAAGATCCAGCGAGGACCTCAGCAGGCTGGAGTCAAAGCAGAAAACACAAAAGGCCCCCAGACTTCACCAGCAAATCTCAAAGCGCCCCCAAAAGCAAAAAACAGTCTCCAAAGCCCGCACCCCTACAAAGCTAGTTTCCAAAAAAACCCCCACAGTTTCTAGCGCAGTTATTTTTATGCCCCTGGCCCCTGCCTGCTGGCAGGACACTATTGGCCCAGTCCAATGTCCCCCTGCAGTCCATCAGAGAGAGCTTTGCCATCGATTGCAGAGTGTCTCTGGGGTGCAGTCTGTTCGGGGTTTCCCTGCTGACTGCTGTCCTGTATGAGACCTGAACTGGCTGCCAGGCAGTCTCCCCAAAGACAAGACTTTCCTCCATCCTCTCCTCTGTGCCTCCTGGATGTGGCACCTGTGCAACCCCTTCCCGGTGTGGCTTGAGACAAAAGTAAATTGGCTCCTCACAGGGGATAATATGATGTCACCGGTTTTCACACTGATGTGTCTGTGCCACGATTTCCCAATTAAAGGCCTCCATTTTCTCTTGCTTTAATGATTTAAGATTACCTCCTCCCTTTTAACTTCAGTTGTTTCCTTTCTGATGTAGCTCTCCAGCAGCAGGGGATGTGGTCACTGTAACTTTCCATGAGAATCTTAGCTAGAATTTTTGGCAGTTCCCTGTAAAACTCGGCAAGACCTGTCTCTGTATTTATCTGAGGAGGGTTGAGGTGCCCCAGTTCATGTCTGCCCGCTCGTCCAGGGAGCTGTCTGATGGTTGCACTCTTCACTTGTTTCAGTAGAGCCTTTGAAGTCTCCTGCAGGCCTCAGTCTCCGTAGCCCTGAAGCTGGAGCATGACTGGAGGAAGTGTGATCTGTGTCTCTGATGCTTCTTGCCCACAGTACCTCAGACCACTGAACACTAAAAACATTTCTTGCCTGTTCTAAAGGAATGCTTTCTTTGGCTAGGGCACATACTTCAAAAGTAACTTACAAACCTTTCTGAACAGCTTCACATGGATTTCTCTTTTGATGTGCTTGCTTCCCATGAGTTGATACCAGATTCTTTTCTTTAGGTATATCTGTAGGGCACTGCCTTTTGTCTCCTTTTCTTCATGTTCCTACCCACACTCCTCTCTCAAAATAGAGATGGTTCACCCCCACCACTACCACCTTGTTACAACAAGAGAAATATCCTGCAATGTTGGCTTTCTGGAGCACTGTTCATCTTTCCTTGCTAGTAATTGCTTTTCTTTCACCTTGATTAACCCAACAGTAAATTCATCTTTTCTGAACTGGAGAAATTAAACTCTTGAATTAAAGATTTGAAAGTAGTGTAAGCCTCTTCCATCTTATTCTTAAAGTGGTGACTTCAAGGTGATAGACATCCAGTCTCTTAGTGCAGAAATTTCTTTTTGGACTATACATGCTTGACAATCCCACTGATTTCAAGGTCTCAAAGGAAACTTGGGTGCCATTCAGCAGAAATAATTTTGATGCTGCAGCTCAACCAAGAAGATAGTGTTGGTATTTGGATCTGATTGAGTAACACGATGCCCCTTCTCCAGCTGACATTCCAGCTACTAGTCAGCATCTCCACATTTAAAGAGAGTTGATGGATTATTACCTATCATGAAAGGACATTGCTTAAGTCATGGTTACAATATGAAGCCAGAAGGTTTCTGTATCTTTTTCTTACATGGGAAAAAAAAAAATCTAATTTTATAGTGTAAAGTACCAATCTCCCTAGAAACCTCCGTTTCCTTTGTCCTGACTTCATTTCTCATGTCACTTCTTCCTAGCTTGTATTTGTGACTGTAGATGTAAACTGCATTTTGAATTATTTCTTCAAAGACTAAGGCAAATGCCGGCCCTTGTACTGTGATTTTTACAAAGATATTCATGCAAAATTCCAAGCTCTTGCCTAAAATGGTTTCCTGTTTTAATTTAAATCATCTGATAAATCAATCAGTTAGACTTTAGATCTAGAATTAACTCAAAGTAAGGGGAAATTAAACTGTGTGCTCAAGAAGTAGTTGTGGCCCTTCCATTTTACCCTGAAAGAAAAAAGGTTTATCCAGAGTGCCCAAGTTTCATAGCAGGTTTTCTTACACTGGATTAAAAAGATCAAGCAAATGATAGTTTACATGGGTACCCAAATATGCTGTCATACACGGAGATAGCAGGTAGAATCTAAACTTCCACAGAGGAAGATCTTTTCATGAGGGCTTCAAAGCCCTCTAGTGATGTCTCAAAAAGACAGAAATTCTTAAAACATGCAGTGATCACGATCAGGCAATACCAGGACATTGTGGCAGTAAGCAGTCCCCATTTTCACCCCTTAACTGGGACTTCAAAAGTTTCATGTGACCAAGTTCTACTATTCATCTTTAAATACCTTCTCTGAGCACTTGTTCATGATAGTTCACAACTTACCAACATTCCAATCCATCTGCACAATTTCCAGAGGGAGAAGAATACAAATGCTGCCCTTACACAAGATGTATTGTCTGTCTTACATCTGCCGCCACATCCTACCTTGCTAGCAAGGTTTTCTCTTAGAACACAAACTTTACCACAGTGAAGGAAGTCTGAGAATGCTCTATGAGCTCTCATCTCCTGACCTTTTCCCCTCAGAATTTCCAAACACACTGACAAACCCTGGAATTTATTGGACCAGATCTGATTTCTCAAAAGACTGGAGTACTCAAATGACTGGAGCATTCCCTTGGTTGCAACCTGGAAGGTTTTCTATGCAGCATTTACATTAATTTTGTCTCCAGAAATCACCTTTATCTAACATTGAGCTGATTACTATTGAAAAGCACATCTGAAATTATGCCAGTACTTCTTCAAAGCCCCAAAATGATGTCCAGGTGTTAGAAACATAAATTGCTTGTTGGTAGAATTGCCTTGTTAAGTCTAGGGCTTGACAAGATTCAATGATCTCAGATCTGGGGGAGGTTATAAAAGCTTGGGAAGAAGGATGTGCTTCTGATAGCAGGCACAGGGAATGCAGAAATTACAGGCCACAAGGACACTTGGCAGAACTCCCAAGATAAGGAAGAAACTAACAAAGTCAGCTCAGCAACCGTGATAAAGTCACCTCAAACTGGGTAGAAGGCAATTCAGCCAGGGGAATATTGCAACTACCAACTCATAGCCACTGACCCAAGAAACCCAGTGACTGAAAAGAGAAAGACTGAGCATAGCACTAATTAGCATGGGAAGCCAAAGAATCATTTAACCAATCAAAGGTAGAATACCAGTTAATAAGAGAACCGGCTAGCTTTTACCCAGTGAATACTGATGCCTTTGTTTGCTAAAATGGTGTGAAATTTTGATGGTCAGAGACCCAGCCTCTTGTGGTTTAATCTCAGCTCCCTACTTTGCCCAAACTAGAGCATAAAATAGAAATACCTCGCCTTGGTGTGTGAATTGACACCGTGCAATGGGCAGCGAGCCCACACTGGGGTGAGAGAAGAAACAGAATGGCACAGTCAGTCCTCTTGTGTAGTTACACTGCTGTCAGCAAATGGTCCAATTTCAGACTACAATGCCTTTTTTTCCATTATCTTCCAGTACAGTGACCTACAGCTACAGATGGAATAAGTACATAGAATCACAGAGTCGTAGAATGGGTTGGGTTGGAAGGGGCTTTGAAGGTGACATCATTCCAGCCCCCTGCCATGGGCAGAGACATCTTCCGCTATCCCAGAGTGCGCCAAGCCCCGTCCAACCTGACCTTGGAAACCTCCACACGTGGGGCAGCCTCAGCTTCTCTGGGCAACCTGTGCCAGGGCCTCACACTCACAGTAAAGGATTTATTCCTAATATGCATTCTAAATCTACTCTCTATCAGTTTGAAGCCATTCCCCCTTGTCTTGTCACTCCAGGTCCTTGTAAACAGTCTCTCTCTGTCTTTGTTGGAGCTCCTACAGACACTAAACCAGAAAGATCCAGTTAGGTAGCCCTGAAGCTTCTCTTCCCTGGACTGAACAATCCTAATTATCTCAGCCTTCCCAAAGTCATAAAACTAGAACACTTATCCTAGTGTTGTAAATATTCAATACCATGCCATTATCAATAGTATAAGCTTACCCAAAGAACTTCACTAGTATGCTTAAATATAAAATAAGGAACTACTTCTCTAGGTGAACATGGCATTAAGATTTTTTGGGCCTGTTTCCTAATTTATGAACTTACTTATTAAAATCAATATAAAGAGAAGACAGCTGTGGTTTTGGTTTTGCTGTGGGTTAACTCTTACAGGCAGATAAACCCCACACTCTTTCTCATCTCTCCTCTGCAGTGGTGTGGTGCAGAGAGTCAGAAAGGCAACACTGAGAAAACTTGTGGGTTCAGATAAAGACAGATTAGTAAGTGATGCAAAGGTTTATGTGCAAGCAAAGCAAAATAAGGAATTATTCCCTACTTCCTAGGCAGGCAGATGTTTGGCCATTTCCAGGAAAGCAGGACCTCAGCCATAACCCCAAATGTCCCCCCTTTCCTCCTGCTTTCCCCTAGCAGTGCTTGCTCAGCAAGATGGAATAGGATTCCCCTTCCATCTGGTGGGGTGTCCCAGCTGTGTCCACTCCCAGCTCCTTGTGCACCTGCTTGCTGCTGGGGTGGTGGGAGAAGCAGAAAAGGCCTTGACACTGTGTAAACACTGCTCAGCAATAACAAAAACACTGGTGTGTTATCAGTGCTGTTGAGGCTGTAAATCCAAAACATGGCATCACATCAGCCACTATGAAGAAAAATAACTCCACTGCAGCAAAACAGAATACAGGTTCTGAACCTTGCCTGCAAACTCAAATGCATTTATTCAGTGAAAATCCATGTTTCTAGCAGCCCAAGTGAGATCCAACCTAGAAGCTATGTAATGAACAGTTCCATTAGCATCTTAAGAGTGCTCAGAGGAAACCAATCTCCTAATAAGCTGGTGTTTATGTTTAGTTTTATGGGTAATTTTTTTCCCCTCCATAGGGAGAGTAGAAAAGAATACAGGGAGAGTAGAGGAGAATACAGCAGCATGCTCAATTGGTTTATTAAAATCAATGAGTTAGAAAGCAGTAAGTAACTATGGAACTGAAGAAAAGAGAATATTAATAGACCATGATAAAACACTCCATAGAAAACACAGTTATGCTAAAGAGTATCCTTTTCATTTCTGGAAAAGGCCTATCACAGAGGGCACAACCAGGGTGGTACAGAAAGCTGCATTAAGAGCTTGTGGGGGAAAAAGATTTCTTTGTATTGTCATGCCTATGGAAATTCTGAGCAGTGACAGGGCTCTTGTAAGAGCTGTAAATTAGTACAATGCTTACAGGTTTAAATCCAAGCTAGAAGCATCCCTGCTCCCAGAGCAGCAACCTTTCTGTCACTGCCCTTGGACTGCAGCTTCAGAAACAGGCAAAACGGACCTCATCTTAGAAAACCTAAAAGCTCACTTTTGTTTCCTTCAGCAGATTCAGGAGTTGCCTGTATTATACATGTAAATACTTAACAAGAAAAAAAAAAAGCCTCAAAAAGGAAAATGAGCTTGGTAATTTGTAGAAAGTAACTTTGATCAAAAATGCCATGTGTTATTAGATTGGTCTGTAGATGACATTCACAATTTTCCCTGGTGATATTGTGCACTGTACTGTAACAGTGGATAACAATTGGACATAGCCAGTAGGATAACTGGGTATGCTTTTCAAACTTCTTCTTAATATTCATTGAATTATGCATTGAATTCTTGTTCTTCTTTATACTTCAGCTTTGCTGTAAACTTCAGAGACATTTTTTCACAAGCTTCTAACAAGTTACACTGGATCCATAATTACTGAGACCAAATGGAGTCAAAATGCCAAGTGGGATTACTCTTTCTCAAAGCCTGGAGTCACACAGAATGAAGCAGTACATAAAGCATTGTGTGCATCCCCATGCACATAACAGTCCAGTTACTGACCATAGTACTTACAAAGGGAGATTCAACATGTGCAATAATTTTTTATTTTTGCTACAAATTACCTAAAAGAATAAGCTACAAATAGTATCTTGAACTTGTTTAAATTCAGGGATGGCATTGCTATACCCTAAAAATTTTTAAGGGTACCTAGTGCTGGTGCAGTAATACAAGATAACAGTAAGTGTGTATTACTGGTTGTTATTCATATTAGGTAAAAACGGCTCAACTTAGCTTTACAAAGCAGAAAACAAGTCATGGAGAGGGTTTTTTTTCTTCATTTCTTCAGTTGAGTACCAAAAGGAAACACAGAACTTCAGTGTTACTGCCAAAATAATATTTTTTTTCATAGTAAAAATACTCAGAGCTTTTAGAAAACACAACAGAAGTCTTGGCATGTATAAACAGTAGAAGATGCTGAACAGCATTTTTACATTATACCAAATCAGCCAAACAAATGGATAGTAGGGCTTGAGGAACAAGGATAAATATGAAGTTTTGTTAAAAGGGCTTATTTTTGTCTCTATGATGACAGTGATAACTGTCATCACCATGATGTAAATACTTCACAATCCATTTAAATTTTTCTAAGTTGTGTTATTTCGTGATCAGCTATGATTTATTTAATTTCTGCTGTACCTATCAGTGAATTATCTGAGCACAATCTCAGAACAGGACAAATGGTAAAGTAGCAAAGGGCTGCAATAACTGAGCAGCCAACAGGACAAGTCATACTGGCATATATTGGCTTTACCAAATCCTCTGTAAGTGCTTTTGTTTCTTTTCCTCTTTGGTTTAAAATGCAACACATTTTCATTGCTTTTGATGATGCCAAGGAGCTCTAAACTGCATCTGCTGAAGGGAACTGTACAGTTCTTTTTAGTGTCTATGATCAGAGAAGTGCTTCATTGCCACTATGATTCATACAGAGCTTCACCAGCAAGAGAAAGCCCCTGGCTAATATAAAATAAAATAATACAATTATCTTTATGTACATGAATCTTAGGAAATGGAGGTCTCTTCTGTTTTTAAAAAGCCTAAACAAATAAATCTAGCATTCTGTACTCTTGGAGATTCCTTTGGAAATATCTTTGTTAATACATTCTATACAGGGATACAGGTGAGAAAAGACACTAAACCAATTTTCCTATTGATAAGAGATGCTGTGGACTATAGGGCATAACAAAAGCTGAAATAGGTGTTCTGAACATGTTCTCAAAACATAATTTCTTTCAGATTTCTTTTCAGCACTAGACAGAATTCAGTGGCTATAGACTGTAAGAAGCCCAATGTTTGTGAACTCAATGTATTAAAAACTGCCTTGATTATGCATTAAAGCATCTAGAACATACATCACTATGATTTTCTAATTTAATTTATAACTACTAGAAAAATAAATAATTTAAGCTAACAAAAATGTTTGCAATACTTTGTTGTAAAGACAAAACATGATTTATGCCCCAGAGAAAATTACTGACAAAAATTGCATTCTAACTGAGGATTTTTTTTTGCCATTTATGTGTTACTTCCTTTGAGCAAGGTGATCAGCCCTTATTCAGGTCTTCTTGCTCCTGTTAAGAAGGAAAACTGATATAGTGACATCAAGTCTTTCTTGAACACAAACCTCGTTGTTCTTCCAAAAAGAAGTGGGGTCAAGAAGTGGGGATATTTCTTTTGCACAATGGTCCAAGGGTTGTTTCATTTGGTTTAGTTTGGTTTGGTTTAATTTCCACACAGCATCAAACCTTGCATTTAACTCATCTACTTCAGTTTTTGATCAGTTTTGACCAGGTCTGTGTTTCCACCAGCAACTTCAAATTGTTCCTCTAACTTCCTCCAGAAGTATGGCAGTACTGCAGTCAGATTTATCCTGAATGGCTGCTCCCTCCATGAAATTCAGGCCTGAACCCTCAAAACAGTATCTGATGTAGTCAAATACAGGTTCCTTTGCTGAACAAAGGAACACTATGTTCTGAAAATAAAAGATCTGAATCAGGAGGAAATGTTGACTGTGACTGCCAGCATTTATCCACAAGTGCACTGTTCTATTTCCTTTCCTTTCTGCACAGGATTTTAAACATCACTGTCTCAAAGAACAGAGATCCCCAGCCTGATCAGCAGGTACAGATGGTGATGAAAGAACTCTTAATTCCCTTTTTCTCAGGTTCTCACAGCATGTTCATTAATATTGTCACTGCTTGTCTGTACTCATCAAATTGAGTTCTGTGTTTTCACTTTTACTGGTCCAGTCCACCAGCTGCTGAAATCAGTGGAAAGCCACCATTGGAATGCTTTGAGTGAAGCCTGAAGTGATAGGAATGGCCATCCCACAGCCTGTTTCTGGAGAGGTTAAATTTACAGTCAACTGTCAGAATAAATCCTGCTTTTACATCAGTGTATGCTTCTGTACTGCATCATCAAATATTCTTAAAGAAGTGCTCAGGAATTAAATAAAAATAATGGAATCATGATTATGAAAAATATCTGCTGCATGTTATTTTGGTTGCCACAACTGACCTGTGCAATTTCAGGCTCCACCATACATCATGTCTCTACAAAATGGCCATCCTTCAACATTTTGACTTGCAAATAGTACACGGTTAAGGCATTTGGGATAAATTACTTTTGGTTCAGGACCAAGGGGGAATAGAGATAGCTTTAAATCAGTATGGGGAGGCTTAATCAGAAGACTCACAAACCATTGCAAAACAAATGCAGTTTGAAGGCCCAGATTCACTTCTCTGGCTGTTGCAGGCTGCTGGAGTGATGTGAGTGAGCTGTCCCCAAGTCTCTTCATCATTCTGGATGTCATTTAGTTGCCATACGTTACCTGCTTTACTTTCCCCAGTCGCTCTACACTTCATCATTCATTTGAGTTAGAATTGTAACAAGATGCCAGCAGAGTGAATTATTTGGAGACAAGTGCATGTTATTCTTTATTCAGCTGCTGCCCGCCTGGTCATGCATTCAAATGGCCAGATCTAAAGTGACAGAACCTTTTATTCCCCATTACAGCACTGAATTAGCCAAGTGTAGGGAATGGGGAGGGGATATTCATGGTATTAGCAGGGGAACAAGGGAAGAAAAAAGATTCCTGATCTTTAAAACTGTTAGACCTCTCCACTCACTAATACTTGGAATGAAGTGATTTGCACTGCTTTTATATGTCTCAAATAAAATTCATGATGGTGTTAACGAGCTGGTTCTGAGTCTTTGTTCAAAACATATCTTAAGGACAACTTTAGTGGTGTTTGAGGTATCAGACTTCACTTTTGATAAAATCTGTTTGAACTTCTTGAGGTAATGAACCTAGTGAAGCTTCCCTGAAGCAAGTACTATTTCTCCTTTGCTCCTAACATGACAAATTCTCAGAAATGGCCTTTAAAAGTACTTTGTCTAAAAGTTTTCACAGACTAGAGAGAAAAAAATCCCCAAAATTGTAAAGGAATATGAAAATTCTTTCCATTCCTCCACTATCTCACTTTGCTATTGTTAATGAAAATGGTTTTACCCCATTACTTGTTATAGCTAAGATATTTCCAACGTTTTTGGCTCCCTTCAAATACTTAAATACTCAATACATGACCCAATATGAAATAAATGCACATTGTGAAATTAAGGAGTATTGATGAACTTAGAACACTACAACTCCACAACCTAAAGAGAGAGTGGTTATAATCCCCAACAGATGACAGAGAGGTCCTGAAGCTTCTTAAGAACTCAGTTGCTGCAGGCAGGGGTGATTTGGTGGAAGAGCTGTCCCCACAGGGAGGTCTGCAGGACCACTCACCATACACACAGCATGCTGCAGTGAATTTTGGAACTCCATGAATACATGCATCATTTTAGGCTGATGTACTCCAACCATGGGGCCATCCACAAATTGGTACAGGGATGTAATACTGAACTCAGACACTCCATCAACATCTACAGAACCACATCTAGTGATCCTCCAAAATCCACGCTCAGCTGCATGGACAGGGCGGGCTGCAGGCACTCATTAACCCTCATTAACACAGAGCTGAGTGGCTGATGCCTGAGCCTCCTTAGGGACCCAAACCAGGGCAGTCCCAGGGAGCTCTGCTGAGTGGGTGCCTTGCAGCACACCCTGTGCTCACACTAAAGGATTTAGCTCCCCACAGGAACCAGCAAAGACCAGCACTGATCACCAGGTAAAGAACTGTTGCATAAAGCCTTGAAATGTGCTCTACAGCAGAGTCTCAAGCTGGTGTTTCTTCCTGCAAAGATGTGTGTCAGTTGTGAGGCAGCTGTCCGCCTGGGCATGGTTCTCCTGACACTAAGGGTGCATCATTGGGTGTGCCGCAAGAGATCAAAACAGATAATGGACTGATGTACACAGGAAAGGTGCTTGACAAATTTTTTAAGAGATGAGGTGTTAGTCACATTTTTGGTATCCCATACTCTCCAACTGGTCAACCTAATGTCAAAAGAGTACACTATACACTGAAATCCCTTCTGGACAAGCAGAGGAGGGGGGAGCAGATGCAACACCTCACATGTGCTTGAACAAAGCCTTGTATGTGTTGAATTTTTTAAATGGCTCTTTTACAGAGCCCACTCCGCCAATTATCAGACATTTTTCAGATACTGCAAAGACAAGACTGAAAGAGAGTCCTTTGGCCCTGGTCAGGAACCCAGACACAGGACAAATTGAAGGACCATTCAAACTAGTAACTTGGGGCAAGGGTTATGCTTGTGTCTCCACAGGATTTGGACCAAGATGGGTGGCAGCCAGGAATATGAAGCCCTATTGAGTCCAGGCGCAGGCGGACGCGGCCCCAGGACCAAAAACAAAGAAGCAAGCACACAGACATAAGCAAGTGTCAAGACAACAGACATCCCTTCGTTCAGCATGTGAAAGAGACTTTGGGACTTGAATTCTTTCTGGGTCTGGGATGGTGTTGTGGTTCAGGGATCCCTACAAGAAGGAGGCCTTTTGCATGTGCCTCATCTTTTTGTTGGTTGCCTTGAGCAATGCGGCAGATCTACCTATGGCCCAACCGAAAAATAATGTTTGGGAAACTCTAGCCAATGCATCAGGGCTGGACACCATTTGCTTGGTGCATTCAAGGCCAGGGAAACCCTTGTCAACATGTTTGGTAGGACAACCAATGAACGAATGGCCGATTCCAAAAAACATCCCTCCAATGATTTCAAAGTCCATCTCAAATCTGGTTGACAAATGGGATGTTTGGACGAAGTTCCTTCCTGTGGCTCCTTTTGAACCTCAGGAATTGGAAATTCTTGGATCAGTCAGAATGAATTTCTGCGTGAAATTCAGTCGTTCAGGAGTTGCAGAAAATAAAACAACAGACGTCACTCCAAACCTTGCAATTTTTAGAAATGCATCATCTTGGTGTAATTACAGTAAGATGTTGAACGGGCCATCCAACCGTGTTCCAGCTCAATTGCCAAAAGGAGTCTTTTTCATTTGTGGGGACAGAATCTGGCCTGCAATCCCTGCAAATGTCAAAGGCGGTCCATGCAGCATTGGGAAGCTTTCTTTGCTAACACCCAACATAACATTGGTAAAAGGACAAAAACATAGAGAAAAAAGATTAATCAAACAATACAATTCTGAATGCCATGACAAACTTGATACTTGGATAAAAGGTTGAAGATTTATAACAGCTCTGCTTTTACGACAGGCAGCAGCAGGAGCGGCCTTGAAACAATTAGATCAAATGGGTTCTTGGTTGAGTAAGCATTCCCGGGCTATCTCTCTTGCACTGAGTGATTTGTTAACTGATACTGATGGTGTGAGACGAGCAACTCTTCAAAATAGAGCCGCAATCGATTATCTCTTGTTAGTACATGGACGTGAAGAGTTTGAAGGAATGTGCTGCATGAACTTGTCCAATCACTTCAAATCCACACAGGAGCACATCAAGCAATTGCAGGAAAGTGTGAAAAAATTAGGAGAAGAAACTGGGTTGTGGATGGATGGCGTGTTCAAATTTTTTAATTTTCACCATTGTGGAAGGAATTTTTTAGGATTAGGTATATATATTTTAGTGGGACTTGTAATTCTTCTCTTGATCTTGCCATGTTTGCTTCAATGCATACGGCGGGCCACGGACAAAGCTGCCAAAGAGATATTTCTGGTTCAAACAGGAGGGGGAGATGTTGGAGTCCAGGGCATTCCTTTGTACACCCTGGACAGACAGAAACCTGAACAACAAGGTTTGAGACCTGTACAGGGGGGTCTGGGATCTGTACAGGGGGGTTGGAGACCATGGCATAGAGGCTGGAAGGACAATGGCTTTGACTTTAGTCCGTGGGAAAGACTTCCAACACTGAGAGAGGAATTACAAGCCACAAAGGGTAATAAAAAGTAGTGTAGTTTTTCACATTTGGGTTCTTAGAATAGGGGTGAATGGGGACAAGATGGAGGAATCTGGGCGGTGCCCTGGGGTCTTCTTCTTCTT